>PYHW01010552.1:5270372-5296272 GCA_013186435.1 Turdus rufiventris
TTTTTTTTTTTTTTTTTTAAGGAAATAAAATTAATCTACTTAGAAAGAAAAGCAATTGTATCCAAGAAAGGAACCAAGGGCTTTCTTCCAGAAAATCATGCCAGGGTCAGTGATATAAGCTAAAGTGACAGCTCACCTTGGGCTGATCCTGACTTTATAATCTGAAGGAAATATCCACTGAGAAAAACTAATCTCACTTGCACTGAATTGCTGTCAAGGGCAAAAGCTTACCCCATGTCCATATCTGCTGCCCACATATTTTCTTCCTATCCCAATACAGTTTCTTGTCTAACCCTATATTATTACACAATCAAACAGACCATCTCTCCAGCTTTCTATCCTTGCCATATCATTCCAATTTCTTTCTTGGGACACATGCCATCTTCAGCCTACTTATACAGCCAGCATTTCCTGCTTTATGGTCCAAATTTCTCTCCTGTACAGCTATCATCTCTTTTTTCTCACCTTACTCTTTACCTCGAGAAAGTTTCAGAACATCTCTTCCCAATTAAGGCCAGAGAGATAAGCATACACTTTCTATAGAAGAGAAAAGACAATGTGGAAGAAAAAAAAAAAAAAGGATTTACCTTTAAGCACAAGTTTTTCACATGTTCAGCCACTGTCTGTGGTAAGAAGAAGTACAGTTTGATCATCATCTTTAGTTTCTAAAGTTAGCCTCTGCCATCAGGAGAAAAACTTCAAAGACTCAGGCCAAGTTTTGTTAAACTTCTACTTTGAGCCAGTGTGATTCTGTAAAGACTATGGCCTGACTATATATTTATGAAAATTGCCAAAATTGTGTTAGTGCAAACAGGTATTTATTCCAATTTCAAGCTACTGCTCCGAAGCCAAAAGCAACTACTGATGGAAAAGGAGAGGTGGGGTTTGGATTGGTTTGGATTGTTAGTTCCAGAGATTTTTGTTGCCTTTTTACAACTAAGAAACAAACAAATAAAAAGTAAACTTCTAAGAGATGTGCAGAATATTTCAGTATTGTTTAACGTGTGTGATACTTTGGGGATAGGCATTTTGAGAAATTAGTTCCCTGGATCTAGAATATCCAGAAATAAAAGGTCATTATCACTACAATCTATTAGTAGTTGCTACAACTTATCCGGAACAGTTATTAGTTTTTTGTAAAATAAAAATTTGGACAAAATGATGTTATCCAGAGATGGGTATATACTCACACTGAAAATATTTGAATAATAGAAAAATAGATTTTGCAGCAAGCATACAATTTGCAGCAGAATAAAGAATGAATTTGTTGTATTCACACACTTTCAATGTTCAAAGTGGATCTTAAAAATGCAAAAAGCTCTTTAAAGACAATGAGAATGTTACTATTGACTGTTGTGGACAGGCTAGAGCACCCTGTAAGTCTCAGTATCTGCAGAACTTGATATCTTTGAAGCATCTTGGTTAATGACTGGGTCATGATGCAGGCTCTGATATCCATTCCCTGATTAGCTGAGCAAACAAGCTCTGTTAGCAGACATATATAGGTTTATTAGCAAGGGGGATTGCAAAAATACTCATTGAAAGTCCCAATTTAAAAATAGTCAAGCAGATTCATTTGTTCTCTCAGTGTGTATTGGAAGCAAGCATAAAAAGCAAGCAAATAAAACCAGATGGAATTTTTAATACAATTTTATTACAATTTTTATTACATTCAATGTACAAAATTCAATAGTATAAAATGCAGAGTCGTGCTACTGAGAACCAATGATATAAAATTCTGCTATAAACTCATCTATGAATCCCTCAACTAGATAGAATAAGAAAGAGAAAGACCTTTGTAACATAATTAATCACAGGGGATGACTGTGAGTCAACAGGGTATTGCAATCATTTAAAAGACATATGATCCAAAGATGCCTCTGATGAGCATTTCTAGTAGAGACAGGACATCTCCATTCTATACAGTACCAATGAGCCTTCATACAAAATATGTTAAGCTACATAGAATTCTGGCCACACATATCTGTGAAAGATTAAGGGAAGCTTGAGTAAGTACTGAGAATCTCTAAAGGGCTGATCAGTAGATGGGGAGCCGGTCTGGTAGGAACTGAAAAAAAAAAAAATTTCCTAGTGTAATGTGGTCAGGTTATAGCTGGGATTGGACACAACTTCTAGCAAAGTGCTAGGGACAACTTAAAGAGAATTAAAAAGGAGTTTTAATGGTACAGGAACAAATTGGTGTTAAGAAACATGAATGCAGATAAATTAGAAACCTGAACTATAAAAAAATCCCATCATTTGTAGTGTTTCCCTAATAATTACAGAAGACCTAACCACTTCTAAAATGTACCATTATAAGTTATTAGAATTATAAAATTATGTATCTTTAATAAACTTATTTAGAACTTGCTGGATTACTACATATTTGCCAATCATTTACTTAAGAAAACATTACTGGATATTCTTCACAATTATTCTTCATTACTTCTTTTTTCAATGTGTTTAGACTTCTGTGGCACACTTAATTTCCACTGTGGATCCTTATCATATATTTGGAGCACTCAGTAAGATTTTCTCAGTTCAAGCAGTACAATGGTAGGAGGTTGCTCATGCCCTTCCACCTCCTTAATATGGAAACACAAATCGTTTGTTTCCATACTAAAATTTCAGTTGAAAACAGTTGAGCAGTTCCATGCACTGAAGGAACCATTGATAATTCTGTCTTATAGCAAGCAGAACAGCATTAAGGAACAGGAAAGTTAAATTAATTCTAAGACACATACACATAAACATCTGTATTTCTAATGGCCATAATAAATCTTAACTCTCAAGAGGAAAAAACCCACATTTTGTCTGTCTTGATAATTGGATCAATTTTTCACTTATGGTTTGTCAATCGCTTGACATTTTATTGCATGAACAACAGACCTCAAAAGTATTTTAATTAGCACAGTAAGGCTCTAATCTAACCCTAATCTTCTAATTGCAGTTCTAAACCATGTCTGAGCATCTATTTACTAAACAGAAGTTAATTAAAAATATAGATCCATACCATACACATAGCATAAAACTGAAAGCTGAAAGGGTATGCCATCTGCAGAAAAACAGAACTAAAGTGACAACTAAGAGTCTTAATGGGCTCATGGACTCCTTTCTCTCCCTGTACTAATTTAACTGCTTTGATTGTAATCAAAACACTGTCAAAATGAGATGCATTAGTTTAGATTTCATTATGTATGGATTTTTAAAAAGAATTAGCTTCTGAACAAAACCCAGGATGAAATAGTTTACAGTTTAAAGTTGCAATTTTTTCCAGTCATTCTTCTCAATAATATATTTGCTTCTAATGGTACTATTTGTAGAGTTCTGCAGAACCAAAGCAATTAAGTAATCCATGTTCAATCAAAGAAGGAACAGAACTTTGGAATGATCAATTCAGAGTAGAGTATTCCAGTGGTTTCACTGGCACAGCCAGTGAATGCCCTAGGTCTCAACTCATCTATGGAACAGCAATCCTCTGTGAGGAGAGGTGCAACTTCTGCAAGACAGGTTTGTAAGTACAGAATTACAACCTGGATATGACAAGGAGATCTGTACCCGAGTTCATCAAGAAATAAAAGCTTGGGTTTTTTGGTTACTTTTTCTTCTGTTGGTCTGTAACACTCCAGTCATTGATTATTTTTGTACATTATTTTTGTACTCCCAAACAAGAGATAAGCATCTCAAAAGATCTGGCCACATAAAATGTGTTACTCCAGGGAGCTTGGATAAGCACATATATGTCCAAAATTGGGTTGGTACCTGTAGGTGTCTTTATTTAAACAGAAATATTCAGGCACATGTCAGAACAGTTCTCTACAGGAAAAGCAGGAATCATTAGGTCAGCTCATGTGCTCATGAAATCATTGTCTCAGCACTCATAGTAGTAAATCATGTTCTTATAGTCAGGAGTAGCCCTGCTCCTAATCCTCAATTCCTTGTCACCAGCTGCATTAACTCTCTAGAAATATCTGGTTCCTGTAGTGTTCATGACTTGCAAAGCGGTAAGAATGAGAATGGTCCAAAGGTAAACATGCTTGAGAGTTGAATGAATCAAAAGTAGTCTGTGGGGAGCAAAGAGTCAGGGTACTGAAACCCTTCAATCCATCTTAATGGATTTACTAGGCACTTCAAACTACTAGAAAACAATTCAAGCACCATGGCCTATGTGAAGGGAAGTTGATTCCTAGGAAGCAAAAAGTTTTGAAATTCACTGGCAAGAGAGCTGAGGGTCACTTTCATGCTCTTAGAAGTTCAAACACAAGCTGGATTACTGATTAAATCATAAATTTCCCCCCCTTGCATAAAATACTGTAAAAATACCTCTAAGTAAAAGAAAATCAATATGAAGAATAAAAAGGTCTATGAAGAAAAGAGAGACATGGTTCATTTTTATATTAGTTCAGCTATTATAAGACACTCAGGAATCCATGCTCATCTACATAGTGGCAAGCCAAGCTACACTAATTTTACTGTCTGTAAACCAGTTTTTTATTCTCATTGGTGTGAACTTGAAGGTAGACTACTATCCTACTAGAAATCTATGTAAGAAGGTAATTTCTGGAAGAAATGGTTCAAAACATCAGTGAGCATCATCACAGGTGATCCAGAAATGGGAAAGAGACAGGACTTGACTAGGATCAAGTTCACTGCAGTTTCTAGCATTAAGTTGCTCAAAGTAACTTGAAAGTTTATCTTGATAACCAGCTGCTATTGGGTGAAGGAATTGGGAAGTTGTTGCTGTGACCACATCACTTGCGTTCCACTGCACAGAATTGTGATTTGCTTCATCGAAAGACCTGGGCCTTCTGATACTAAAATAAGCAGTCTATTTTATCACACAACTGAAAAAAAACAGAGACAAGTGTTGCAGAGGTTAACAATGCAAATACTAGAGATGTTTGTACAGAAAAAAATATGTTGAAGTAAAATAAGTCAGATTTGCTTCATTTTGAATCCATACATTAAAAACTGGCTTTTGACAGACAACCTATTTTTAAAGAAAACCTGAAAAATGAATGAGTTTTAAGGCAGATCAGTAGGTAATTACGCTACTAAATCATATGACTATATATGAGGTACTGATTCTGAGACCCTGGAATGTAATTAGAAAACCTGCTACAGACCATTTAGTATAAAGAACTACCTCTGGTTTTATGGTTAGATTGGAAAAGTATATGAATATACCGATAAGGTAGCAAAACAGAAGATGAAAGTTCTCTACACCTAATCTTTTTTTTTTTCTTTCAGAAAATAGTTACTATTTCTTTGTGTTGCCCCCAATTTAGCAAAGTGTTCATTTCTCAGCAGGGAAAAAAAAAAAAGATAAGTGGAAAGAAATTAAAATCAATAAAGTTACACATATATTGTCAGGAAGAATTTTCTAGACTTTTCATGCCCTGGAATAAGAGTCTACATTCAGACAATTATCATGAAGCAATCCCAAATAGTTTCCATAACAAGTAGGAGCTTTTTTTCCAACATAGCTGACGTGCAATCCAGACCTCAACTTCCAAAGAAGGGAGGTTTTAGTAGAATAATTTTGCTGAACTTCTATCAATTTTATTTAGCCCTATGAGATGCACACTCTACAACACCCATCCTTCTCCACAGCTCAGGTGCCAAGTCCCAACTCTGATATGATAGAGCCATCTAACCTTAGCTCACACTGCTAAAGGAAATTGCTAAGGGATGAGAAAGAGATGTGCAATAGTCTGTGAAGCAGAGACATGCCCACTATAAAAGGTAAAAATAAGATAATTGTCCCAGTGTACTCTGCATTGGTGCAATCTCACCTTGAATATTGTGTGCAATTTTAGTTACCGCAATATATATAAGAAAGATATCAAACTATTAGAGCGTGTCCAAAGGAAGGCAATAAAAATGGTAAAAGGCCTTGAGTGGAAGTCACATGAGAAGCATCTGAGGTCACTTGGTCTGTTAAGCCTGGAGAATAGGAGACTGATGAGAAACACCTCAGTGTGGTCTTCACCATTCTCACAAGAGGAAGAGGATCAGCAGGTACCAACCTCTTCTCTGCTGTGCCCAGTGACAGAACCCAAGGGAATGGCCTGAATTTGTGTCAGGGGAGGTTCAGGTTGGATATTAGAGAAAGGGTCTTCACCCAGGGTATGGTTGAGCACTGGAAGGTTTCCCCAGGAGGTGGTCACAGCACCAAGCATGACTTCAAGGAGTGTTCAGACAATGCCCTTGGGCACATGGTGTGATGCTTGGGAGAGGTGCTCTGCAGGGCTGGGAGCTGGACTCAATGATACTTGTGGGTCCCTTCCAACTCAGCTTATCCTGTGATTCTGTGAAAATTGTGGAGGTTGGGTTGTTCAGATGCTGACTATTATCAGCCCAAATTTTCAAATAAGGAGCACCAAAAAGGCAAAGTATAAAATTGTAAAGGAAAATACATGTACTTAGGAGATAATGGCAACTTAGGAGCATTGAAGACCAGCTCAAGGAGGCAAGGGATTTTCAACCTTCCTCTCCTGACAGATGATTGCCTTGCAGTAAAACTCTGATAAGCATAATAATATATTCTGTTGCTTGCTATTCCCCGTTCCCAATTGTGCATTTTAGCTAATAATCATTGTTTTTAAGCAGTATCTATCCTCTTGCATAGTCTCTTTACACATGGATAAAGATGCCTGAATAAAGTAATTTGGAGATAAAGCCATTATATTACCTAAGACCACCCTATCATTAAAAAAAGGATGCTTTAGATTATGCTTACCCATCATCTAGATATTTTTATATCTTAGACAATTAATGAACATACAATGCCAAGAACTTTTAGCAGATTTATGCTGGTTATCAGGTAGGCAGCCTCAAAATCTCTATTTCTAAGGAAAGAAATAAATTACCACAATTTAACCATCTATTACTCAGAGGAATTTCCCACATTTCTTGAACCATGGAACATTATTTCACACAGTTCAGTGCACAAAACACAACTGCATTAGCTTACCTCTGCCTGGGGTTAAGAACTCTTAGGTAAACACTTACCTATTAAACAGCTGTTGCACCATGTATTTATTCTCTAAGGTTAGGGCTGTATGGAGGGAACCTAAAATGAGCCAGAAAAAGGTACATTTATAAAGAATATAAACAGATTTCTACAGCTTTCAGTTAATTCCAGCTAATAGCACAGAACAGCATTACAGTGTGTTTTTCTTCATCCTTATTCAATATTCAATTTACTGAGCATTTGTTTTGTTCACAGTGAATAGTGTGAAGTAAATTTTAGCTGTGATCCAAGTTTGAAAGCATGAGTTTGCATAAAGACTTGTTGAAATTATTTCCCCAAACATTAATGTCAGTAACAAACACCTGCTCTACTCTAATGCTTCTGCTAATAACAATAATGATCACTTCTAGGTGAAAGAGAAGAAAAAGTTTATCTAGGTAATGGATTCCATTTGGGTTTTTTGCCTTTCCTATGCCAGCATAGGCCTTGGGTATTGTCCTGGTTTAATTTAGGAGTAGAAGTGGAGGATTATAGATAAGAGAAGAGAAGGTTAATTAAACGGAGTTAAATAGGCTATCAAAATTAAGTTAGTCATGATGGTGACCAAAGAATACCTGATTGCTTCCAACTCACTTCTAATTTAAAAATAGATACATAAAACTATACAATATTGCTTTATTGGGGAAGGTGTCACGTGGATGTCTCACAGCTAAATTGATTTTCGAACGTGTTTCAACAGAGTATCTCCCTGATTGATTTGAGAAGGATGCTACAGGCTGTGTGTATGTTGTATATTGTACCTTTGCTGTAGAAGTGGAGAAAAGGCATTCAGCATTTGCATTGTTGGCAGAGTTTCTCACCAAGAAAAGTTTTCTCTTTTCCCTATCTTTTTCTCTTGGTTTTTTCCTTTTCCTTTTGCATTGCACCATAAATTCATGGCTGTTTCATTTCCTCAGTTCTTTGAGAACTGGTATGTCAAAGAGTAGAGGGAGCGTTCACCTGTGAGTGCAATAAATTCTCAAAATATGAAGCAATATTGTAGAAAACCACTTGGTCATCTCATAATGGAAAGTTGGGGCCCACAAATTAGAACAGATTGTACAGTGATGAGTCTGCCTTCATTCTTTTTTTTTTTTTAAGGAGGGTATTACACAGCTTTAGACTTTAATGAAGATAGCATGATTAATTTTGTGTGAAAATTTGGTTAAGAACTGCTGCTTGGTTCACTGCAGATGTTTACACTATAATATTATGGTGCATGTACATGCACATGCTGCATTATTGAGAACACAAATTCAATAAATTAATAACTATAAAATGGAAGGATTAAAATTATCTGTGGAAATATAATTCAGTCTTGATAATTAGAACAGAGAACTGTAGAAGAAAGAGGAAGATTCAGAGTTGAATCTCTATAAACCTCTTACATTTCATGCTGTGCCTCCTGCCAACTTGATCCATTTCACTGCCCTGAGAAGGACATGGTGAGCCTGAAAAACCTGCTAAGAACCTTTTATGTTTACATTTTTCTGTAAATTTTTCTTCATTTGCATGCAATGAAAGGTGCTCAGTTAATGAGCATTCGTTCAACATTGGGTTTTACAACCAGTTTTCACTGAGCAGTTCCATGTTTTATTTTAATTCACTCAATTCATGTCATTCTCTGAGGACATAGATATTGATTTCCTCATGGTTTGTGTCTGTGACACTTTTCATTATATTATGAATGCTACAGAAAATAATCATTACTATATTTTGTGAAATGACAGGTTAGTATTCATTCCCCATTTGCAAGTACATTAAGATTTTAAAAATATCCTTGAATTCTGGATGTCTGCTTTTAAATATTTCCCAATGGCTTTCTATCTCAGATATTCTGCTTTGCAGAAAGACGCAAAGCATGGCTGGCACCAAAAAGAAACTGTGGCACTCTCATGATTATGACCTTTTTCCCTGTGAAGACATTCAATGACATTGGGCATAACTCTTCCCATTTTTCTTTCCTGTGTTTCTGAGATTATTCAGTCACCATCTACCACCACTGGCAACACATAAAGAAAATTCTTACAGACACTTGTCTAGTCCCTTCCATACTTAAATGATCGCACTCTTGTCTGTGGTGCACGCGAGTAATAATATGCTGGGTTTGGGGGAAAACAAGGCTAGAGGGATTTCTCACAATGTGTGCGTGTCCTGGAGAAATCGTTAGAACTAATTTTAAAATTAACTTTTTCATAGGGAATAGAACTTCCAGCATGTGAGACACCAAAATAGTTTTTATTTCTTTCTATAACTTTGACTCAGAGGTTTTGAGATAGATTATTAAGACATGGATCTGTAATATTAATTTATAAAAATGAACACAGAGGCAAAAAAAAAAAATCTGCTCAGCAATTATCTGGAGTTAATACGAACTGAAGGTACTGCCACTTTAATCATCAGGCCCTGGAAACCTCATTTTGTGCTCTTTAAATCATTTGGAGAAACAGGAGAAACAGAAGCCCTCAGAAGAAAATTTATATTGCAATTCCAAATCTTAAATATTTCAATAAATATAAGAAAGAGTTGAAATATGCAAACATACAACTGCCCCTGTAGGCATAAACTCTCCTGCTCATTGTTTTTCCCTTTTCAATTTGACATACGGTGCTGAATCGATAAGGCAATTGATCATTATTAGATAATCACACACCTGGGAGCTTCAAGGCACAGGATGTAACCAGACAGTCAGAACCACAGGAGGATGATAATTTTTCAGTTATATGTAATCATATAATTTCTTTAAATTTTACTGCTGTGATAAATAACTTTCAGTGAGACTAGAACTGCCAGTTAATGTCACAATATTTCACCCACAAGACTTGCAGAGACTAATGCACTTCTACAAAAACCCTAAAAGCCATTATAATTAGAAGTCTGTTTCAGTCTTACTTTCATAATCTGTATCTAACCATCTCCCTGCAGTCAGAGCATTTGCTGTGCCTCTTCCCAGCAGCAACAGCAGGATCAGAACAATGGGTATCAAGTGGCCAAGACTTACATGTTTGCCTTATTGATAAACATGTGAGGGGAAATTGGGGAGGTTAATTTTCACCCAATGGCCAAGTTTTACTCTATTTTCCCAGTAATATTTAGGGAAATTTTGCTGTCACTGAATATAAATATAGTGTATGAAATCCTACCAAAAAGGGAAAAAACAACCTTGAGGAGAAAAGAAGGAAAAACTTTCCCATGCTATTACATTATAATTTTTAGAAATATGTATACTTAAGGTTCTGTATAGTGAAATGTCTTTTGTAATAAAAAGCTTCTATGACTATTAGTGAACCAATGTAGGTATCAATACAAGGAATACAAAGAGCAAGGTGCTACACAGAGGTGCATGGAGCACAGCAGAGGCTACAGAAGTTTTCTGGGAACTACTGACCTGTCAGCCTCAACTCTGTGCCTGACTACGTCATGGAACAGATCTTTCTAGAAACTGTGCTAAGACACATGGAGAACAGGGAGGTAACACAAGGCAGGCAGCACAGCTTCACCAAGGGCAAGGCCTGCCTGACCTAATAGTGGTCTTCTGTGATGGAGTGACTGCATCTGTGGACAAGGGAAGGGCTACGTATGTCATTTATATGTACTTCTGTAAAGACTTTGATACAGTCACCCAAAACATCCTTCTCTAAATTGAAGAGAGATGGATTCAATGGGTCTTCAGTGGATAAAGAATTGATTGAATGGTTACATAGTGGCCAATGGCTCAAAGTCTTGATGAATATCCATGACAACTGGTATCCCTCAGGGGTCTGTATTTGGGACTACTGTTATTTAATATCTTATTTAATTATATAGATTAATGCATAGAGTGCACCTATAGCAAATTTGCTGATGATACAAAGCTGAGTGATGCTGTTGACATACCTGAAGAATGGGATCTAATCCAGAGGGACCTGGACTAACTCAAGAGGTGAATCCATGGGAATTTTATGACATTGAACGAGACCAAGTGCAAGGTGCTGCACCTGGGTCAGGGCAATCCCTGTTATCAACACAGGCTGGGGATGAACAGGTCCAGAGTAGACCTGCCCAGAAGGACTGAGTCCTGAGGAGAGGCACTGAGATGGTTAGAGACATAGAGCATCTCTCCTGTGAGGAAATTTGGGATTGTTCAGCCTAGAACAGAGAAGGCCTAATTGAGGCCTTCCAATACCTGAAGGGACCCCACGAGAAAGATGGAGAGAGCCTATTTACAAGAGCATGCAGTGATAGGACAAGGTGTAATGGTTTCGAACTAAAATTAGGTTTAGATGAGAAGCTATGAAAAAGTTCTTTACTGGGAGGATGAAAAAATACAGGCTAAAACTACTAGTAGAAAAACTCAAATGAATTTTAAACACATTCCACAAATTCAGAGAACACCAAAATGGAAGGCGTGCTGCGAACTTACAGTAATTTCACAATTATAAGCTGCTCCATTTTGACTAAAAATTTTGGTCCGAACCCAAAGTGCAGCTTATAATCAGGTGTGGCTTATATATGGACAAAGAATGAAAAGTTGCTGTTTTAGGAGGACACTGTCTCTACAACGTAAGAAAATTGAGCTGATTTCACTTTTGATGCCCTTAGGAAGACAAAGCTGGTTCAGAGTAATAGGTCACCAAGGTAACCACCAAACCACAACTGAGATACAAATAATAGATTTATTTCATTACTTCACTAACAGCACAGAGCCACAGAGGAACACAGGCTCCCTTAGGCTCATTTCATCCTAGCGGCTGTGGGGGTGTCCCAATACACCAAAGGGCTTCAGGCACACATGGTTTCTGGGTTATAGAAAGGTTGTGCTTTTATGATCTCTCTCTCCCGCAGCAGAAGGCTCAAGCATGTCTGTGAGAGTGTATTGTCTCTACACATGTATTCTGCTTTGCAAAACAGGCAGAGGATGAACAATTCTAGGCATAAGAATGGGAGTTTTCCCACACCAACATTCTTAGTATTCCCAACTGCAAAATCGCTTTGAGTGAAAATTCCCCCATTGACAAATCTGGTTTTAGCTGCTCTCTCCCAACAGTCCCTGATGCCCTGCTATCACAAACCACAATGACTTACAGTTATTTTGTGCCAGCTAATTGTTCTGTATACACCTGGAAAATTGCTATTTCAAAAGGACACAAACATGAGTAGTATTTTTTGCACCTCTGCAATTATCTCCATCCAAATCGAGCCACAATCTCTTACCCCCTTTTACTAAAACCGAGGTTGATCAAAAGAGCTGTTTTACCCATGCTCTCAATCATTTTCTGTTGTTTTAGCTGTCACTTTATCACCACCTGTTCGGTGGGTTTTGAGTGAGTGCAGCAGGGGTTTTTTGGTGCCCTGGCTGTAGGAGAACAAGGACTTGGGAGCAGGAACAGCACAAGGTGCATACTCAGGCATTCTCATTAGAAGAGTCCTTCAGCTGGTCCCAACAATCCTCAGTTCTAAGCCACTACTAGCAGTGCCTTTCCTGAAACACAGGAAACAGGAAAATAATCAGCTCCCCAAGGCTCTGGAGTGCAAAGACAGACAATCTTAAAACTTTTAAAATATATTTTCCTCCTTGCTGTCTCTGGTTCATCGCAACGCAAAAAAAGAACAATGTTTTTCAAATAATAATCTGAAAGCTCTTCTTGTAACCCATGCAAAATTACTGATGTGGGTAAGGCAGATGCCTAGTTTAGCAGAAATACAGGAAATTAAGCTGTATTTATGTCAGGTCTTTAATGGGACTGAATACTTCTGTTTCATTGATTTTTGTCCTTCATTCTGCCCAATTGTCATTACAGAATTTCAAAAAGCCCTCAACTCATATGTTTCACTCAAATTATGTATGGGATTTTATTAGAATCCACACCAAAACTGCTGCAAGAATATAGCATCTGTTCAATATGCTTGAAACCCAAGTGAGAGAAATAACAAGAAACCTATTTTCTAAAGAAAGGTTTGACTTTTGCATTTTGGGGGTTCTTTGTTGAAATTGAGCATAGAGAGGCTCTGGGAGCATGAATGCACAGAAAAGCAAATTTTTATTATTTGTTCTGCTCTGCTAGCAAGAAAAAATTTGCTCATCTGCACATCCATGAAGTTAATTAACTAAAGGTTTCAGAATTAAAACATAGTCTTCCAGTTCTGGTTAAAGAAATCTACTTACTAAAGTCAAAAGCAGTTTTGATATCACCAAGTCAAATGATAAAGCAAATCACTGGAGTCTATTTCCTAGACTTTATTTGAGTACTAATTCTGAGAGAGAGTAACTAAGACAGAAAGCTCTCCATGGGCAAAAAGTCAGAAGAAACCCAGATAGATCTTCCAGGGGATGGAAGGTGAAAAAAGCCCATAATAATGTATGAGGTTAGATCAGAGAGCAACCCTCACAGTGGACTACCCCAAACAGAAGCAGGCAAACCTCCAGTATGTGAAACAGAGCACATTAATTCGTTTAATGAGTGAATAGAGTATGGATTCATTTAATGAACCTGATTCGAGGGCTACTTGACTGCAAATTGTATCTTTCTGAAAAAATAACTCAAACTAGTTGTGTCTAGCCTTCATATTTTCAACTCCCATCAAGGTTGGCTTAATACTACATGCTCGGAAAAAAAACCAAAAAAACAAAAAACAAACCTCCGAACTGAAATTGCAAGGGTTTCATATCTATATTATTTATTTTGTAGAAAAATATATTCTGTGGCATCATAACACCTGGAATAGGAACTGGGAATTGAGATGTTAATAAGAAAGTCAGTATTGATAATTTAATATTTTCTTTTTTTTTATACTGCTTTTAAAGACTTTACCAAGGAAGGACTATTTTTTCTGTGTTCTACTGTGTAATATTTTCTCTCAGAAGACACTCTTCTCCTGCTTGGTTCTTTCTGGAACTGAAAAGAGAGTTGAGTTGCTTGCTTCTTCTAAGTGTATATGAAGGCTTTCTTGAATTTTATGTAACATGTTTTACTTTGTGCAAAATTGTATGAAATGTGTCTCTCCTAATGCTAACAGGAACAAGAAAGAGGTGACATTGCTTTTCAATAATTAATCTATCATCCAGATTTTATATGCATATAGAACAGGCACACTTGGGAAAATATGAATTGCTGTCTCTGAGCTATCTTGTGGTAATAGCAAGGAGATGTGAGGAGGTATTTAGAGCAAATTCTGCCTCAGGGAGGAGCAGATTCCTGCAGAGTGCTTGAAAGGAGTCAATATCATGTAAAAAGCAGAATTATGCTCAGGAATGAGATTGTGTAGGGTCCAAATAAATATGCATAAGAATTTTAAATGCAGAGTTCTTTTCTCAGTGTGTTAAAAACATTGTTAAAGCCTGTAATCTTATAGGTGTCTTTTGTATGTACAGAGCAGCCATTAGCAGGAGTTTAACATCAGATTATCATATATATACTCTTTATATCACTTCCTTGCTGTTTTTTTCCTTTGATCACTGTCTTTTCTAATCCCCATCAGTCAGAACATGATTGAGACCTGTGCCTGAAGCTGGTTTGTCCTATCCACACAATTAATGTACAGGGCTCTTTGGTCTTCATGAGTCAATAGTCGGGACTTTTCGAAGGACACATATGTAATTGTACCTGAAACTGCAGATGGAGGGTTTCAGGATCCAGGGATTCTCTGCCAATCTTGTGTTTCTGCAATGAGGAAGCTTCCTATACTTTGCAGTAAGATGACTAGAACTTTCTGGGGAAAAAAACCAAACCAAACCAAACCAAACCAAACCAAACCAAACCAAACCCAACTATGATTTAACCTAAATACTCCTCTTTTTGAAAATTGTTTTAAAACCATTCATTTTCTAACTTACATAGAAACTTTTCACAATATCTGTATTTTAAGGTATAACTCAGTATGGTTCAGTAGCTACAGAATATCAGTGAAAGAACATGTTTTTGAGAAATGAAAGTTGCCACAGAAATATTCTAAGACTAATACAAACTAAGAAAACTCTAAAAATGATTAAAATTTAAACTTAAGGCTGTGTTTTCATCATGAGTTTCATCTGGGAGCAGTAAAGACTAAATAAATTGAAAGAAAACCTTTCCCTGTCAAACCTTTCTGCCTGCTCTGGAAACGCTGTCCGTGCTGCCACCTGGAGCCCACTCGTGGGTTTGGAATCACAAAACAAGGCTTGGAAGCAAATCCAGCAGCTGCTGCCTGGTCTCAGTGCAGGTAGTCCTGAGACAAGCAGCAAAAACAGCCATAGAGTTAATGCAGGGTTTTATCTCCTCTGTGTGGTGTTCCGTGCAATCCACAGCAAATTCAGTGCAAGCACGGAGCTAAGGAACAAGAATATATTTTTCTGGGATAATGGATTTGGGAAAAACTATTCTCACTACCTGTCTGAGCTTGTTTTATGTCTCAAAGAGGGAGTGAATGGAATTTGTGGGTTTCAAGCAAACCCAGTCAGGTTGGTGATTTCAGGTAACCTCATGTAGCTGCCAGCAGCAAAGGAAACAAATTTATAGAAATTGCAGATCTCAGCCTGAATGTTACCCTGCTGTAGGTGGCAGGAACCACTATGCAACCAGGAGGGCAAGAGACATCTTCTTAAACCTGCAGGAAGGTAAACTTTTCAAAGACATGGACTCATCAACAGTCAGTGCATGAGTCTTATGAGAAAAAAAAATTAGCAAGTGCTCTGTAACAGTATGGCAATCCAATAAAACATCCAATATCTGCCCCTACAATAAGTAGCAAAGGCAGAAATTACGTACATATGAACCAAAAGTCCAAGTTTATAATGAAATAAAGTTAACATGGGTCAATTTCTACTACAATTCATACTAAAGAAGTGATAAATGGATGAAATGGATTTATCTGTCTGGATTTATAATTATGCTGAAATAAGAATATCCCACTGTCCCCTGCTTGTACGGCTTCTGACCATTTCAAGTATGGTCCAAATATTTCAGGCTGGTCCTGCAGTGATACAAATATAAAAGGGACCTCTTGATAATCAAAATCCTAGGTCGAGATCATTTTTGACCTGGCATGGATTTTCAGCACTGTCTGTAATTTTCTTGGTTTTCTAAGCACCAAATATGTGTACTGTCAAATACAGATGCCTTTACAAATGAATACAGATTCACAGGGAAACCTCAAAAAGGTAATTATATATTTTGTCAAAGGGTGCTTTAATGATTATTTTTCATTAAATCAGATTATTATAATCTCAATTATTAGGAAATTATTATGATTTCAAATTATTATGATCTGCTTCATGAATAGTGTGTATATGTCCTGAGTGACTTAGAGCAGAGACTAACATTCATGTACTAACTTTGTCCATATGAAAAACAGAAACATTTTTATTATTAATGAAATACGAAATAGTGATTTTCAGATTCTAATTGAAAGTATGTATGCAATACACAGGATTTTTTGATGCAGAAAGCTGTTGAAAAACTGTAACATTTCTTTAAAGCTCATATTGCTTGTTGAAAATGTCAATGTTCTAATGGAATTTGTCAGTATATACAAATTGACTTTTTCAAATATTGTAAAATTAACATCTTTGTTCTGCTCTGCTCTTTTCATGAATTTTTTGAGGAGGCTTCACTTAAGTGCATATGTCATTCAAGTCGCTTCTGAATAACTGAAAAATTTAAGAAATGGTCCATTGCTTTCCCAAATGTTCTTTCAATCCTTTTCCAAAGGATGTTTTTTTAAATAGCCCAGAGGCAATCAATCTAGCTAAGAATATCACATGTAGCAAACTGACAACTATCTTAAAAAGTACTTGACCAAGACTCCCAATTTGACTTCTAGTTTCCCAAAATTTAGCCCACAGATACAAAGCCCAGAAGCATGACAGAGAAATTAAGATTTTAGGTGTAATTGAAAGGTAACTAAACCAAACCTTTTGCAGCAAATGCAGAAAATAAGCTCTGAAGGGAAAAAGACCATTTGGGTAACTGAGCAGCTTTCCCTCAAGCAGCAGAGCAACTGGCAATGCATATGTGTGTTTAGTCTGTTGCTAATGTAGCAGATTGTGGAGGGAAGGAGGTGCTCTGATAATAATTGTATCTCTAGAAGATGGAGTAATTCGACTATCATGTGGGTACTGAATGGCTTTCCTACTTTGTTGCTAAACTTCATAAAAAAATAAGTTGTAAACATCAGCTGTAGTCTTTTAGCTATTACCCTACATGAAGGCTCAAGTATTCATTACTACTTTGGCCTTCTTAAAAAAACATACAAAAACCCTTCCAGAATCAGGAATTGTTGAGATCGACTTGATTGCAGTAAAGAAGAAAGTGGGGCCAGGTTTACTCAGAAAGTCTTAATATTGCCTTGAAACACAGCAGAAAATTTTGAGCAAGTTCTTGGGACAGGATGGAGAATTTAAAAGGCATGAAAAGAAGAGGAACAGGAAATAATCAGAATACATGGGCCAGGTCTGAAATAATTGATATGAAAGGGAAGACTGTAAATGTCAATATTTATTAATGGATGCTTAACTGTCTTCCACTGCTGGAACTCTGTAATTTTCAGACTTAGCCTAAATAATAAACCACTATTTCTGGAAATCGTGACTTTTCTTTCCCTTTTCAGAGTACATGGCAAAAAATCTGTTGTTTGAAAATATGAGAACATCAGTGTATTTCTTGTTTTAAAATGAAAGCCCACCTGTTTCTTTCAATAGATTTAACACCATTTCAAAGGCTGCTGTCATCCTATGGGCATAACTCAGCTCCAACAAGTTGGTCACTGAAAGCAGACACCAATCATTTGGGCACTCTCACAAAAGCAGAACTTATAAAAACTAAGGATAGAGAATTCTATTTTTTTTTTAAGAAACAGAGTGATTTTTGCCATCTATAATGATGTTTCTTTAAATAATTGAATGAAATATTCTATCTGAATAAATTCTCACTTTATACCTCTTAAGTTGATTTTGACTGCCCTTTTGATTCAGGCAGACTATGAAGGGGGAGTGATGACAGTAACAAGATAAGTTAAAAAAAATAAAATACAGTATATATTTAGAAAAGTAATTTACTTATTTTTAACAGAATGACTGAGGTTAGGAGGAACCTTTAGAGGATATCTGCTTAACAGCACTGCTAAAGCAGGGCCATCACAAGTCCATTGCTCAGGAACATTTCCAGATGGAGACTGAGAGTCCAAAACTTCTGGGCAACCTGTGCCAATGTTCTCTCACTGTTAACAGTAAAAAATGTTTCTCGGTGCTCAGAGGGAGCCTTCTGTGTTTTAGTTTGTGCCAGCTGCCTCTTGTCTTGTCACTGGACACCACTGAAAAGAGCATGGCTCTATCTTTTTTGCACCCTCCCTACAGGTATTTGCATTCACTGATGAGATGCCCCTGAGCCCTCTGTCCAGGCTGAACAGTCCATCACAACTCTCTTTTCCCAATGGAAGAGATGCTCCAGTTCCTTAACTATTTTTAAGGTCCTTTGTTGGAACCTCTCCAGCTGATCTCTTATACTGGAGACCAGAAGTGGGCCCACTAATGCTATTGAAACATGAACTAGATGTATTACAAATAAAGGCTTTCCTTTTTATGTTGGCTGAAATATTTTCATTTTTACAGAACACCTTAACCAATAAATGCCCTGGTATGGTATACAGTCATTCCTAGGAGGTCCTTTGTATTCCTAGGGCACCCAAACTTCCACAGAACGTAGACTGACAGGGATTTGCTATTATTTATATTACTGTGTAATAGTGTAATGCATTTCTATACCTGCAACTGAGAGAATTTGTCTGCAAGCACAGAATGACAAAAAGCTAGAAGACACTGAATTATATTATGCACAGTCTGGAAACGTTATCTTCACACATGATTATTTTACCTGGAAGGACTTGGGAACTAACTGATTAAATGAAAGATTAGGAATTGCACAGACAATGTCTTTGGGATGAGCACAGGTCCAAAGGGCACACTGCTTTCCATTATATGGGGTGCATGTTCTTACAAGAGAACAACAACACACTTCTGTTGGTTTTTTTCGGTTTGGTTTTTCTTTAATATATTAGTAGCTGTCTGTAGCCACAGGACAGAGCATGTCTGTTTGCTGGGGCTTTTGGTCTTTTCAAAGAGCATTATGTTTACAGACTAGACAACAAGGCAGAGACCCATAAGTGGAGAGGTTGTGTGTGATCTCTGTTTGGAGTCTGAAGGTTCTTTGAAAAACAGAGAAATGTCACTTTGGACAGCCCTTAGCCTATGGCACTGCACTCTATAGAAGAGCCTATCAACTCGAATAAAGAGTGAAATGTACACATACAGCACAAGCTATATAAACTTGAGAAAAAAAAAAAAAAACAAAAAAACAAACAAACAAACAAAAAATAAAAAAAATCCTTCAACCAACCAACCAACCAAAAAACCTACCCCCAAACAAACAAATAAAAAAATCAAAACAAACAAACAAACAAAAAACAAACAAACAAAAAAACCCCAGATCTGGTTCTGTAGATATTTAACAGTAATAAAGGCAATGTATGTTATCAGGGTTGATCACCCCTCATGAACTGTGCACCCCTAAATCCTTACATGGCCAAGAGCACTAAACCATAAATGAGAAACCAGAGAGTCAAGAGGACAAGAAACCCTGGAAATGGCAAGAGAGAGCAACTGTTTTGTTGCTGAATGCAGAAAGGCATTGAAAAATGCCAGTGCTTCTGAGCTGAGAAACTTTCCTCATATGATGATGAAACTGGCTTGCTCAAAACCGTCCGCAACCATACAGACTGCTCCTTACTACAGGTCCCATAGGGGGACAGACAACACGAGCTGTATGTAGCTGCAACCACCTACTTTCAGAGCAGGACAATTACCTTTCAGGTAAGTGCCATGTATACGAATATTTAACAAATGCTAACACATGTAAATAGCTAAAAAACACCCTATAATTTGCTCAAAAACAACCCTTAGGCATGACTTGTGTTAAAGGCTTACCCATGCCTACAGAGTCTGATGCAAAAGTTTTCCTGCTGTTGTTAATTTATCCAAAATAAGTTTCAGGTAGAAGAGAACATTACTACAGATTGTTAAAATAGAAACAATAATACAAGGAAAAAAAAATAAATTAAAAAATAAATAAATAAAAGGTCGCGTGAATTTTCCCAGATGAGCAATGACCACCATCGGCCCGGTGGCTGCTATGCCCGGGGCATTTCCGAGCCTCTCGCCGTGGGATGCGTGCACATGCCGCAGCAATCGGAAGGTGGCACCGCGCTCTCGCTGCTGCGGGATGCGCACGGGGAGCGCAGCGGCTCCGGCCGGGCACCGACCCCGCTGCTCCTAACAGGGGGAACAAAGCGCTCTGCTCGAGTCAGGGACCCGAAAAAAAACATACCAGGTATTGATAAGAATAAAAATAATGTTCTTGTAAGGTTGAAAAAGGAAGATGGGATATTGAACGTTTTTAGACCCTCTGACATGGGCAGTTTGTAAACTGTGATGTAAGACAGCTGTAAAATTTCAGAGTGAACAGAACAGAACTGAATTCCTTCAGGCTCCTCACCTCGGCATGAGACATATTGCAGACATGGTTGAACATGCCTTACAAATCAGAAGCTTATCTCAAGGTAATTCAGGATCAAACTGGAGCATGTAAAACTGAAGGAAACCTCAATATGTGCCACCACAATAAATGATTGTTGTCCCTGCCTGAACTGGTACCTGCAAACTCAAAGACACAAGATTTAAATTCAGACACACTGAGCATCAAGTATGCTGAGCATCACATCCAAGTCCTGCTTACACTGTAGCTATACATGGACATAGTAAATTCATAAACAAGAGACTATGTTACTCTATTTCTATTCAGAAAAAAAGGGAATAGAAATAAATTCAATACAGAAATTTGAATGTTATCAAAAAACTTGTCAAAATGCTGGGTTTCTAATGTTTTTCCTTTCAGTTTTGCTCCCCAGCAGCAATTCCTTTGCATTGGCACTAGCACCAACCTACTCCCTCTCCCATGACCTTCAAGGTGTAAATACTAGAATCCACAAACACTTACAGAGACAGATTCTAATTCTGCATGGATTTGTTGGTAAACTTGCTAGGAGAAGTTCAGATAAAAAACATAAAAGCAGCCATAAAGGCACCATACTGAGGTTCATGTAGAAATTGTTCATATGTAATCCCTACAAGGGACTTGATCTCTGTTAGCTCACCTGATGCCTCATCATGCCTATTCTGCCAGAGAGCAAACGATCCCTGTCCCCCTCTTGCTTCCTGCTTTTGTTTTGGTAGGGCTGTCTTGGCCACCTTTTTTCCTGACTCAACTCCCAGTTTGTGCAAATGCTCTTCTATGCCTTTGCTCCTCAAAGTTGTGTCACTTCTGGTTCTGTACCTCCTGTCCTTCTGGAGCCAGATTTCCTAGAGTGTCCCGTGCTCTAAAGAGCTGTGTCTTGAAATGAGAAATTCTGAGGTTTTTCTGGGACCCAAGTGGAAGCTTTAGCTGGTGGCTAAGCTGATCATGCCTTGGTCCTGTACCAGGCACAACACTTCTTGTCAGCACTTGTCTTTGGATCTGTTTCTCCAATAAGAGAGGGGGATAAAGGGCTATTAGACATTTAAGCAGGCTCTGATTTTATTTTGAATAAACTTTAATTTACATAACCCCATAAACTCCCTGAAGAACGACTGATATGAACAGTGGATGCAGAAGATCACTTGGTGGTGAACTGTTGAAAGCCTAATGCTACCAATGCTGTATGATCACTGAGGGCTACTTTTAATTATTGGGATTTTTAAAATAAGAATATAAAATAATCTCTTCTGCAGTAAAACCATTTCAAATTATCTGTTACTGAGCAAGACAAATAACTGAATGAATACATCTAAATTATATTCAAGGGAAAAGCAGAGACAGAAAATGCCCATTTTCCACTTCAACATGTTTTAATTTTAGGGATTTAAAAACATCTTGACAATGTAGCTAAAGTTTCATCAAAAGTCAACTTTTGTGTTTTATTAGCTCGACCAAAATAACCTTAAACATGCCCTTAAACTCAGGAGTGGTTAGGTTATGGTAATAATTACCATAATGACTCAATTTGGCACTTTTTAATCGAGCTGTCAAAATGCACATGCTATTTCTATAGCAATTGAATTACAACAAATCTTACTGAGTTATTCTTTCATTAACTTTTTGAAGTTTTGGCAATGATTTAAGTGAAAAGGCACAAACATTATGCTGTTAATCTTTGCTTACAAATGTATGGTGTTTGCCACTAAATTACAATATTTAAAAATTAACTAAAACCAGTTCCAACCTGGAGAGAGATTAAATTTGAAAGAGACCTCCCAAAATGATTGCTGTGATCCTGATTGCACAGTAGTGCATCTGTATACCTAAAGGTCTGGTAGGTGATCTACATTTATGGTCTAATGCTCCTTATGTAACCAAGGCGAAAGAAAAGCACCTCCAAGGGCAATTCATCCTCCTTATCTTCAGGTAGAATTAATCAGTCAGGAAAAGCACTGCCTCTCTCTCACTCTTTCATTTACTCGTGGTGGAAGCTTACACTTTGGATTACGAAAGTTGAGAGGATTCACAGCCACCTACCAACAGCTGCTGTAGTCCCTACTGTCAGCTGGAACAGACTGGTTCATCTCCTTTGACACATTGGAGAGCCTGGTGTTACCTCTCCACAGCATGTTATTGTTGCACACACTTCATTAAAAAATGCCAAGTTCCTATTTAGATTTGTATTCCTTACTTATTGTCTTTCATCCTACAGTAACCTTGTGGAAGTAAATATTATACTGGTATGGAATTTATTCTTGTGATGCAGTCTTGAGTCTTGCTCAGTATCTGTTGAAAATTTACTCCAGAGATGTAAGAACTTAAATCTTAGATATTCAATCAGTATCTATTAGAAATTCACTATTAGTTGTATAGTATCTGATTTAGAAACATTGAACTGAAAAAAGTGATTGTCCCACTTTGTTCTGAGTAGCATAAAATAGGATAAATTGCTCTTTTCTATCAGTGAAGCACATGTAATACAAGCCACCGTAAAAAAAAAACAAAACACTTTAATCTGCATTTTTTCTGCTAATTTGGTATTGCTGCTCCTAGACTGTGTGTTCCAGAGGCTTGCAAAGCATCAAGCAATTTTGTTACAGGCTGATCAGGTGAATAGCACTGTCACCAAAACTAGTGGCACCCTCAAAAGGCCAAGTCTTCTGCTTTGCCTGATTTTTGCTAATCCAGCAGCAGAGGACCTGAGGAGGTGACCCCAGCTGAAGGTTTCATCCTGTTACCCAGAGCTGCTGTGGGGCTGCAGAACTTTCTTCATACATGAGGAGACTCTGAGGGGATGCTATGCTATAGCCAGTCCCAAAGAGAGGCCACGAGCTGCCACGGGCAGCGCCCCACTTTACCCCTGAGAGCACATTCCTCACTAGCTCTTCTTCACTTGAATGCAATCCCTAAGCCTGTTAGGACTCTGGGACAGTAGGTAGATTTTATAGTTGGGGGCCAAGTGTGTGAATAGAATGGAACAAATGAGTAAAGGCTCATCTCATCTTTATATTCTCCCAAGATCTGTAGGACAGGGAGCAAGACTGTGTACAATATCCACCCTAGATCCCTTTGTTAGAGTTGGGCTCAACCCATGACTCCAGATCTTTTATCTCTATAATAGACCAGTGCTGTCATTTGTTGCATTCATTTATTTTACTTTATTTTTAATAATGTAATTGTAGGTTTATATAATGTTAACCTTTATATGAAAGAAAAATAATAAAAAGACCTTTACATATTGTGTTATGTCTGGTGAAAAACATTTGGATGCACATTTGAAGACATTAATTACCTTACTATTTATTTTATTTAAGTAATTTTTCTGCTAGACTTTATTTCTGCTAGTGGACACTGACACTCACCTCATTTGTATCCACTGAGATTTTTGTAAGGCACATTTTTTTAGACTTTATCTGATAGTGTGGAGTGACGCAATTTACATTAGGGGATATTCAAAATGCATGAAATAAACTTGGTTTATTATTGTGGTTGAAAATATTTCAACATTAGGTTTAAAACTTAATCTGACTGAAATAGGTCATCAGAAAACAAATTTTCTGGGAGTGATTGATTATCTAAGAATTTATCTTGCTAGATTTAAGTCCATATTAATCACTCAGTGTGGGTACTACTGAACCATGTTCTCGAGTATATTACTGGGTCAGGGCCTTAGGGTAAAGTAATCTTACCAGATTTCACAACACAATTTACCTTTCTACAGTGATGGTGAATACCCATTTTCTGCAGCGTGTGTGAGAGAATAGACTGCATTGGCTGAATGAAGTGAGATGTCTGACAGATCCCTGTTGCACACTGACAGAAAGCTAAACATTTCAGCACACATGACAGCTGCTGAAGAGATAGACTTGAATCAGTGACATACCGAGAATTCCATGCTTGAGCACTGTCATTGGTTACTAGAAGCAAAGCTCATTTCCACAGCAATCTACTGGAAAAGTATCATGCTTCAGGCATGGGATAGAGGCACAAGGGGCCTCAGAAAAAGGCATTGTTCCTGAAAAATCCTTGCAACAAAGAAGAACGGTAGTTTTCTGGCATTTTAACTACTAAGTGAATGCATGCAATCAACATGTCTAAATCAAAAAGAATCATAGAATCTGAATGGTTTGAGTTGGACCTTAAAGATCTAGTTCTAAACCCTTTACCATGGGCAAGGACATCTTTCACTAGACCAACCTGACCAAAGCCCCTTCCAACAAGGCCTTGAACACTTCCAGGAATGGGGCATCCACAACTGCCCTTAGCAACCTGTTCCTGTGTCTCACCACTCTCATAATAAATAATTTCTTCCTAATATCATGTCTAAAACTATTCCCTCTGAGTTTGAAGCCATTCCCCCTTGTCCTAGCACTACCTGCTGTTGTAAATAGCCTCCCTGTAGCATTTTTGTTAGCCCCCTTTAGACACTGGAAGGTTGTTACAAAATCTCCCTGCAGCATTCTCTTGTCCAGGCTGAACAACAGCAACTCTGTCCTCAAAGGAGATGTGCTCCAGCCCACTGAGTCAGCTTTGTGTCCTCTTCTGGACACTGTCCAGCACGTCCAGCATCCCTTTACTCTGGTTATGTCAACCACACTACCCAGTCTGGTGTCATATGGAAACTTGCTGAAGATTCACCCAATCCCACTGTCCATGCCATTGACAAAGGCGTTAAACAGTGCTGGTTTCAATACCAAAACCCTGAGGAACACCACTGTGTAGGTCCAACTTCTTGGTCAGATACAATTTCCCCTACAAATTTCAAGCACAGCTGAAGGATGTGAAAAATTTTCTGAAGCCATTTTTCTTAAATCATATGCAACCCAGACTGTATTTTACTGCTATTTTTGCTCAGGAGTGTTATCCCTTTTTATTGGTCCAGTAGTTCAATAAAAACAGTTTAATTTCTGAATCTGGAGATAATTACCACAATATTAATGTAACTTTTGTTATTAATGATTTGTAACAGGTGATTTCTCTTCTTACCTATTCTATGGCATTATGCTCCTGAAGAAGAATGTATGGTAAGAGACCAAAACAAATGGAATAGGGAATACTAGGGTGATATCTGAGGCTTGTCTCCATTCTCTAAACATTTAGGCCCTACTCAAAGCTGAAGAAAATAATGGAAAGGTTTTGGGGACTTTTTAATCATCTTCACATAACCAAATGCTCTGTTACCATTTGTTCAATCATTAAGCAATACAGTGTGTGGTATGAAATTTAAGGATCCTTTTTATCCTTTTTAGGACACATGTTGATTAAAAGTTTTCTGTAACTTTTTCTCTTACTTTTCCAGTTCTATGTGAATTTTTCAAAATCATGGCAATTTATACACACACACACACACACACACACACACACA
>PYHW01010552.1:5296416-5363074 GCA_013186435.1 Turdus rufiventris
AGTGGTGTTCTTTGCTGATCTTAGAAGGATCATCATTCCCTGTCAGTGCCACATCACCACTCAGCTGCAGGATAACCCAGGAAGGGGAGCCTGCCTTGCTGACTCAAGTATATCATCTCCATCACATACAAATTGTGGCAGAAATTCATCACTGCCGTCCCAGTGATATGAAGCAGAAAGCAGGTGATGGGGCCTGTCGCTAGTCTCTGTATATCAGCCTAGTTGAGTCATGCACAGAACTCGCACCTTCCATGAGAAAAAAAAGGAGCTGTGTCTCATGCCTGTGCTGGGTTTGACTGCCACACGTGGCAGAGTGGGACTCCAGCTGAAATCTACTCTTTTTTTTTTTTTTTTTTTTTTTTTTGTGTCAAATGATTTTCATCCCCAGCACGTGGCAGTGTCTTGTGGCTGAGCAGGTGTCATGGATGAGGACAGCAGGGTTGGACACTGTCAGCTAGGCAGTGGTGGCTCATTAGCTAGCCCCTGCCACTCCAGTGGAGCTGTTTTGTTAGCAGTTAAAGAGCACAACTGAATGGCACTCCTTGAACTTCAGCTGATGGGTCATTTCTGGCTCACACTGCCACTGCTTGCTGCCTGCCTGGAAGCATCCAGGCTCACAGGCAGCCCAGAGCACTGACAGGTGAAGCTCTCTGCCACATCTGATTTATGTTGCAGTGTCTGAATAGAAGCTAAGCTAGGATAGCAGAGGACAGTTAACAGCAAATGGTGGACTGGTATGAAAAATAAATCTGTATGGACAAAAATATCTCTGTCTGATACTAACTGATCTACATATTCACCTTGACTTGTTTTTTCATGGGCAGAATTTACATTTTTGTTTGCCACAGTGACTCATCATTTACCTTTCTATTTTCTCTGCTAATATAAGTTGTTAAAATTGAAGTTTCTAATGATAAAAAAAATACAAAACTACTTTCATAAGTGTAAATAAACAAATCATCATGACATTGTTTTTCACAAAAATTGATAAGTAGCAGGGAAAAATTATAAAATAAGAAGAGCACATGCAATATATTTAGAGAGAACCTTTTTATAGCATCTAGTTGCCACGGAAACACATTGCAGCAAACAGAGAGGCAAGCATAAATAGCTCCAACTCCAGCCTGCATTTGAGGATCTGCTGTTTGCACTGCTCCTGTGCCAGGTACATGCTATGTGTACTGCAGCGAAGCTTTAAAAGGCCTCACTGAAAATATAAAAAATAGTCCTTCATGTGAAGGAAACCTCTCCTGGGGAAAAAACCCCACAACTAAACAAACACAAAAACCCAATAAATTAACTGATAACAAACAGTCATCTCTAAACTGTTTATGTATATTTATAAGAGACGAAAGGTGATAGAAGTCTTTTTGCAATGACAAAATTTGGAGACTGAGCAGCTCTTACCTTGGGGGCAATGTCAATCACACCAGAAATTTATAAAAGTCTCTAAAATTTTTGTATCTGTCTTCAGCCAATACTGAACACTGTTACTAATGTTAGGGGTGATTCAAGTCAAAGTTTCCCTTGCAGCTCTTTTGTCCTTCCCTACTGAACAGGGTTTCTCCATTTTGTATGTTTCTTTTTATTTTTAAAATTTGATTCTAAGACTCAAAGCTTTATTTTGAGGGACAACCTTTTTTCCCCATTTCAGAGTGTAAATCACACAGAAAGCCAATGCTCAGTATTGAATGGCCCTCATTATTTAACTAAAATTCACTCTATGCTTAGGTGAAATAAGGGTTAATACACTTTGGGAATTTAATCTGACCGATACGGAGTTTTTAATTTTGCTGTTTCTTTTGGAAATGATACACTCAGATGACCCTGTCCCATGCATAATAATAAAATACATTCCCAGGGGTGCCTAGCGAGCTTGCTGTGTCCCACAATGCAAAATGTATCTTGGTTTGGAACTTGGTAGCATTCAGAAATGACTGATGGTATCAACATGGACAAAATTCTAGTCCAGTATTTCTAAAACTCTAATTTATTCTCTGAGGGTGCACACAGTGCATCCAAATTTAAACAAGGAATTGCACACCTATTTTGTTTTTTTCTCATAAAAATGTTGATGTTCAAAGGATCCACTTAACTCCTTTACCTCTTTAACATGGAAATACAACCATGCAAGAAATGGTTGAATACGCTGATATTTATAGTTCACCTCTTGAACTTTTTAATATTTTAAATATTTTTTATAGGCAGCCATCAGCTATGACTCTCAGCAAAATGCTCCAGATCAAAAGTCAGTTATCAAGATATTTCTTTTATACCAGTTCTGAATGTGGTATTTCATTCTTTTATTTGCCTCTTTATAGAAATTTGCTGTAGCTCCTTTCCAAAGGTGCAGCACATTTCCAGAATCACAAAAAATGTGGCTTTTTTTCCTAGATATTGCATCAGGTGCTGCATTTTCTGTGTGGCATTTAAAACCTTCTATTGTTAGACCAAAGTAATTTGGTTCTCAAAGTCCTCTTCAGATAACGTAAAACACTATTTTTATTTTGGTGTGAATAGAAAAGAAATTTTCTTTCCTAGGAACACAGTAGTATCACAAAAGGCCATGGTCAGCTCTATTGTGGAATGTCACAAAACAAAAAAAAAGTATTTTTCTCTGTGTTTGTCCTCATGGTAGCAATTAGCATTTAGGGCCAATCCTTCATGTAGATGCAATATTGCACCTCTAGTTCCATCCTGAACATTACCCAAAGTAGACCCCATAGGAAAAGATCTGAAGCAATTCTCCATCTAAATAATTTCATTTAGGCAATCAAATGAGATTTGAACACATTTGGGTTACAAAATCAGGATTGTTCACTGCTGAATACACGAAGTCAACAAGACTCAAGACATTTTTCAGTACTGGAAAAAAAATAGGAGAAAATATTAATTTAATATAATGAAAAATAAGCTCACGTCATTGACAACATTTAAATTCATTTTTCAACACGACATTTTAACTTGGGCTCCTTGGAGTTTTTCTCACTGATCTCTCACTGATTTGGAGTATTTCCCCCTGATTATATAATATTATGATTTTCTTTGGGGGCTTTCTGGTCTTTATATAGAAGATGGGAAAGGGAAAAGAACACAGAACCCTAGGATAAATTCATTAGCATTAAACCCATCCTTGCTGGCCTTTGCTCATTCATTCCCATTCTGCAGCTCACTGGCATTTCAAAGCTTTGAATAACTTTTTGTTATATTTAAAATACAAAGTTGATTCTTTCTTTTGTTATGAAAAGTTCTGAAGTTTCCCTGAGCCATTACACTGAATCAAGACATAATAAAGTAGGTTCTATTTTGAACCAGTTATTCCTTTTAACATTTTTTTAAGTATCTGAATATAAAAACTGATATCTCAGAGAACTATAAAATATCAAAAAATATCAAATGGCACCTTTAAACTATTGGGGAAGTGATTTTTCTTAGCTTTCCAATGAGTCACATCTGTCTGTCAAAGTACCAAGATGAAGAAGACTGGAATACATTGCTTATTTTAGTATATAGCAATTTCCTTCAGATTATTTTTAAGAAACCTTTATTGCTGCCTTTGCAAAACTAGCCATGTGATAATGAAGGCATTCAGTTTTACAGCTGAGGGAAAATTTTTTTTAAATTGAGTAATTTTAGGAGCACATTTGCAGAACTGTGCTCCTATGGCATATGTCATGCTGTGAATGTGAGAGGATAGGAGTCAATCTAAAGGTTTTTGAAAATCGCCTGCAGGAAGCCTTTGTGGTTTAAATGATTCTGAGGAAAGCAGGCTACAAAAGGTTCAACTGATAAAAGTTACCACTTGGTGTTTGCTCCTGCTATTCTAGGACAGAGAGCACAAGGTTATTCCCACAGAAGCAGATCAGAATTTAGAGGCATGACAGCAAACCTCTGAACACAGGCAGACCTTCCCCAGAAATTATCAGAACATCCCAGGATAATAAGCATATGAAACAAATATGGCTTTTTATAACTGCAATTTGAATTTATACAAGTAAATACCAAATAAAAGTGGCTTTTTCTGGAGAACAACCAGACGTTTTTTGTGTATAACAAGGGCATTTCTCATTTTTGTATAAAATCTTTTGAAAATTATTGATTCTGAAAAACAGATTTTTATGGACATTATCCCATTCTCTGTTTCATGAAAATAATAAAAATACAGCCTATGGTTTTCATTACTGTTCTCTCAGGCTTGGCCTACTTGAAGTAGGCACTTCAAACCCAGTCTGGTGAAGACTGGTTTTCTCCATTATGGTTTTTACTGCAAAAACAAGGATGAAGTTTGCCACAAAGGATGGGAGGAGGAGGCCAGAAAAATATGGGAGGAACAAAAATTAGTCAGTTGAAAGCAAACCATATTTTCAGCTGTTATGCAAATAATTCTTGAAGACAGATTAATTTCAAAAGCATGGAAGCCCTTCTGGTGGTAACAGATGCTACAAGGCCCTGCAAACAGCTGGCTGCATGAAAGTGGTCAGTGGTGTGGAGAGAAGGGGGAGAAAGATAGGAGAGAGAGGGCCAGGAAAAAAGAGGTCTCTCTTAAGCAATGGCAGCATGACTCCTCTGAGAAAAATTAGAATATTAAATTTACACTTACACAGATATCGTGGTTTTCCACGTGCAGGGTCAGTACAGCACAGTCATGTGGGTTTGAACATGATGTTAGAGGAATAAAAACTCTTGGGCCCACAGGATGCCTCACTCAGCTACAGCAACCAGGAATCCCCTTGTTTTTAAACAAAACAACACGCTCCCTAGCACTGAGGAGAAATCTTGCAGATTTTGGCAGGGATTGAAAATTGAAAATTGAAAAGGTGAGGCTTTTGAAGACACTAAAACAACATGAAAATGAAAGAGACCTAGCAGACTTAAAGACTCAGAAATACCACTGTAATGAAATGTTGTGGGGGATTATTTTTCACCTCCAAGAAACAATTTTCATGTGTTTTTTTCCTTGTTCTAACCAGGGTTAAGAGCTCAGAACTTCTCTAGTTACAGACCATGCTTGATTCAAAGCCTTAGTTTCTTTCTTATCTACCTATGTATTTTTGCATAGAAAGAAAACTTTGGTCATAGCATCAAAATACTCCACTTCATAAAGGTACTACTTGAAGTCATTAGTGACAACTTTAACTTGAACTGCTTGATGAGAAGACGAAACCAGAATGTAGATGGTTATTACGAAGCCTTGACTCAAATTTATATTTTTACAGATAGAGCTGTAAACTGGATAGTGCATTTCTCATTTGAATAGATTTGGAAATTTACCTTTCTACTTTGTGTTTTTACATGAAAATATTTCCAATTAATTGTATTTCCTTCTGCTTTAAATAATTACACTCATAAATGCATATTTCTGGAAAAGAAGCCCCTTTCACACAAATAAGTATTTCGTCCTCTAGTATTGTGTTGTCTACAATTTTTGCATTAAATATCTTTAATGAAGGTGTCAAATAGAAACAGAAAAATTTTATGCTGAGCTTTACCTACTGTTCATACTCCCTAAGCTGCCTTTGCAAATGAGGATAATTCTTGTGTGGTTGACATCTGGATTAACTAGTTGAAACAGTGCTTTCATGTGTTTGTCTGTGAATACACAGCAGCAAACTCGGGGTAAATGCATACTGAACAATGCCTCAGCAGCCAGCAGAAGCAGTGAAGAAGGGGTAATACTTTTCATGACATTCAGTCCTACACAGCCACAGCAAAACTTTAATACTCGTGCAATCTTAGCTCTCTTAGCTAGTGAGAAGTGGAGATAGCTGAGCTCAGGAGGAGCATAATTGTTTCTAGGAAGATGTTCCTCAGACAATATGCAACATGTCCTATTCTGCTGAAGATCAGACTAAAAGAACCTCTCATCCTAGACTTGTCTGGGATGGTTGTCCAATATCAGAAAGTAGCAGATTCTTCAGAGAAAGGTATAAAACAGTGTGTTAGGAAGTTAAAACCAAAGATCCTCTCTTCTTTGACACAACCATTCTTTTCTCTTTCTGTACAGCCTACACCTGACCATACAAAACTCTTTACACCTATATGCCTGCTGATGAGACTGGAGGGGTCTAAGGGACTCAGTGCACTTCAGCTGCTCTGTATACCTCAATGAAACATTAATCTTTAGTCATGACTTCTTAAATCCTAGTGTCAGTGCATTTGATGCACTGTGGGTTAGACATACTGACAGACAACTTTGTGCTTTTCTCACACAGGAAAACTAACTCCCTTAATACAAACACAGCAGGGTCCTACACAGGGCTTGAAGAAGGGGATTAATCCACTTAAAAATTCCAGGAGGCACTCTTTCATTCTGAGCACATTCATTCTGCAGCCTGGGAGGGAAGATTCATCTCACGTGCTTCAAGCAGTCTTCAGGGTCGATGCTCACACCTAGGCTGCTTTAATTGACAGACTCAAAGAGGCACTCACAGCATGTGATTCATCTCACCTATCTCCAATGCCTATTTTAGCATAAGATAAATTTCTCTCTAAAGCTGCCCATTTTTCTCCACTGACTTTAATGGAGACTAATGACCAAGGGAGTGCCAAGTGATTAGCTCAGATGCAGGTGTCAATATGTGGTCAAGGATGAATTCCAGTCACTGTGACCACCACGGAATGAAGACATATCCAAGATAGATGTAAACCTGCAGCAGCTAACCCACGTGTATCTGCACAGACAGCAAAATGAATACGAAAACCTGACCCAAACCTGCTGCACCCACCAGGCCAATGCAGTAGGGCACAACCACATGACAGACAAAAAGCCAGTTCTTGTCAGCCCATTCCATGCATGCTACATGACAGTAGCCAGAAAATGCAGAGGTCGAACAAACATATGTTGTCTTCCCGCTTAGGCAAACTTGATGCACTTGTTTCTTAAAGCATTGTCATGACACTCTGAGTCTGGAGGAACATGAATTCTTTGCACTGACATCAGAGATGGTCTTTATTCTCCTTTGAAACAGTAATTTCTGGACTTTACATCCAAGATTCTCAATGCTGGCAGAAGGATTAACTCAGCATTTCCTAGCCTACTGTTTAGAAAACCGTTTAGTAAAGTTGACCCTTCTTTATCTTACCACTTGACCTGACTGGAAATCAGACCTATAAATCTCTTTAATTGCCCTCCTCTTCTGACAACTTTCTGCAGTGACTGACTCCATGCAATGTCAGCTAAACTTGATTTAAAACTAGTGCTCAAAATGCTGCAGGCTGCCAAACTGGCATATTTGAATTAATGTATCCTGCATTTATTTACAGCATTTTGATATAAACACAGATGCAAAAAAATCTGTTCACAGTTTTTCTGTTCTATAAGTATTTTCTCAAACCATGTGCATGCTCTGGTGAATTTCTGTATTTCTTTACAGTGATTGCCTTTTTGAGGGGAGGTTATAATCTCTATAATGGTAGGAAAAAAGCCTGAAGACTTCTGACTTTTTATATGAAAGAGTTATGCTTCCCTAATGTGAAATAGAGATCAGAGATCAACCTGAAATTTCCCTGGCTGGAATTAATTATGCAATCCTCAATGAGATATGTTTGTGATAAACAGCAGAGAGTGTGTCTGTCAAATCAGAAACTACTATTTCTGCTGCTCAGAGAGCATAAGTTCTACCTGCTTGGGAGAACAGTACAGAGAAGTAGAGAATAAAGTACTTGATAAGGATACAGAGACAGAACTAATGTCAAATTACAATTACTATTCAAATTTCTTACCATTTTAATGAATTTTCAAAGGCTAGGTGTTATTCAGTCACACATATTAAAATTCAGTAAAGCTGTATTAGGTAGTGCACACTTACCCATAAAAGGCTTATAGATCCTAAAAATATCCTTCAGTTTCTTAAATACATACTTTGAACAGCACTGAACTATATTCTAAACAACTCCATTAAGTCTTCTGCTTAAATCAATGCCGAGAGCACCAAAAGGCTTACTTGCATTTAAAATTAAGATGATGCACAATCCTTTGCCAGATAAGAAACTTATGCAATGAAAATTAGCTTGAAATAGCACTTTAAATCTACTCTCTGAAAAGTCCATTTTGCTGTTCTTCTCTTCTGCCTTCTCTTTGTCTAGAATATTTTGTTGGTAAGTTTGAGCTAAAAAATATCACTTCCTATATTGTCATTTTTTTTGACAATCAGTTCTGCCCATTAGGTAGTTTTTCAAGTAAATTAAGTATTATGCTTTCAATTATATAGCTTGTTTAGGAAAGTAATTGTATTTTAATACTAATTAAAACTTACCTTCATTGCAATAAAGGAAAATAGATGAAAATATGTAATGAAAAATGATGGGGCTGTGCAACGTGGTAAACTGGTGCTTCAATAAAGTCTGGCAGATAGGAAGCTAAGGAGTCAAGTGGATGGATATGGGAAACATCATCTAGACTTACACTAGCTGAGTCTGATTGAAATCCAATACTTCAGATATGACTTTTTACAAATAATGCTTTCTTCTAGTTCTTGTAGCTACAAATTTTGCTCAATCAGCATACTAGCTGAATAAAAACTAGGTTTATGTGCCTGTCAGTCAATATGAGCTGCAAAATAAAAAAAAAAATAATGAAAACCAGGTGAACAAATGCACAAGTGTTGATAGCAAAGAGGTTTCAGCTTCCTCTGATGTACCCAAACCTTACCTTCACAGAGGGGAAATATATCTAGGATCCAGAGGGTTCAAGTAAAGCTTATTCCAAATAACTTGTTTTACTAAGATCAATAACTTTTTTTATTAGACTAAATATTCTGGACAAAAGGTATGGGACAGACTTAATCAAAACATCCCCTTATACAGAAGTCATTAGAATCAAACATTGATCTTACTGCAGCATGACTGAATCCTTTGAATAAGCAAATGAAAGAACGATGAAATGTGATGCATTTTTGTCATGGTCTCATTTGTCTGTCACCTCAGTAGCAATCAGTGAGCTAAGCATCACCCCTCCACTACAACTGAAGGTGATGTTTTACAGACTACAGCTGTCCTGCATGCTTGCTGGGACTGACAGCAGTAAATTGTGGAAATAGTTGCTCATTACCCCTAAAGGCTTATGGATTGAATTTACAGCCAACAGTGCACTGCACTTCAGAATGAGGCTGCACTGCAAAAGGTCAGGTTAAGTAGAGGAAAGTCAACACTTCTTAATCTATCTGATCAAAAAAACAATGTATCTAGTATGCTTCATCCCTTTCCTCTCTCGGGTTGTACACATTCAGTTCAGTAGAATTTTCTCCTGCTCTCCCCGCCTACCTATTCAGGCAAAAGCTTTAATTTCCCATGGATATACATGTGGAGAAGGTGTTTTCTGCTTTTTTATATCCCCCATCTAGCTGAAATGCATTCATTTTCCCTGAGAAGAACAACTCCAGGAATCAGTAGAGTAGAAGAGGTATTGCTAAGACTCAAATCAAAAAGCTGGTGCCTATGACTGTTTTCCTGCCTACAACCAGAAGAACAGCAGCCTCACACACAAGAACTGAGACAATGATAGCCATATAGTTATGTCATAAAGAACCACACTTTGTCTGTGATGATAAATAAACACAGCATTTATCCTGCAGGAAGCAGTTGTGTTTTGTAAGCACTCATAATTTCCACAAAAGTTTGTTCTACTAGTAAAGAGAATTTGCACAGTAAAAGTAACATTTCACAATCAATCAATCAAACAAACAAACTCAATTATACCAAAGTGCTTTTTTCCCCATCACTTTTGACATGACTTTCCTGATCATTTAAGGGAGTCTGGATCATAAATTTTTTAAAAGGTGTTCAGAATTTTCTTGTGAAGTAACAGCTATGCCACATATTCAGTAGGATCATTGCATATTTTTCATTTTCACACTGAAACCTCACACAAGACAGATTAAATAGAACATCTCTGGAATAGTGAATGTTCATTAGTGATTTTAGTGAATAGGGGGTTCTGTGCATAAAGAGGACTTCTCTGTAGAAGTATGTTTTTTTCCTGATCTCATCCTAAGGGTGCTAATTCCTTCAAAATATCTAGAAACATTTATTGCAATAATGAGGCTTCCTTTTTTTCTTTAAAGTTAACCCACTGCAGAATTATAATATCAGTACTGAAGAAACCTCTAATCTGATATTATTCAAGTGTAGAAGAATTTGCATTTTCACATCTTAATTAAATTGCAATGGCAGCAAAAATTTTATGTTCAAGAAGATATAATTCCTACCTCACAGTTTATAACTCATGCTCCCTATTTTTAACTCTTACTTACTGCTCATCTTATATTCAAAAACTGCCATTACTTGGTAGTGTTATTTGTTACTTGCCAGCTGGCTACTATTTTTGCCCTATACCATTAGAGAAATTGCAAAAGCAATATATACTTATTGAAAAAATTATCTCACTGCATTACCAAAAGACATAATTATTTGTGTTTTTAACTTCATAATAAAAAAATAAAATTTCAGCACCATTCAATTTTCTTATCCCACAGGAAAAGGATAAGCCAGTCTTTGGATGTTTCCTGGAAAAAAAAAAAAAGTCTGCCTGAAGTGATTTTCAAAGTATCTTCTCTCCCCAGATATAAAAATGGTGTCTGATTTCTTATGGATATTTCAGTTGCATAGTTGAATATACATGTATATGGTTTGTAAGACCCATAGAATTTCACCCCATACTTGTATGAAAATATAGTTCTGTTACATGATAGAAGCCAATAGTATCCTTTAAGTAAGTCAGACTTTAAAGCAAGAAAACACAGTTTTGGTTTCAAGAAGTTCTTTTTCCCCACAGGGATAACAAGGAAAAATAAAATATTTTGATGAACTTTTCTATTTTAGATTTGTAACATTTAAAAAGAGTTGTGTGTTCCTTAGTCTGAAACCCACCTACAAAAAGAGCTAATGAGGCCAGAGGTTTAATCTAGTTCCCAGTCCCACTGAATCTTGTTACTGGAAATGGTATCCTACAGTATCTGAGTGGTGTCTTACATCTTGCCTTTGCCTGATGACATACAGTCCATTCAGAAATATTGAAAATTATAGTGCAGTTTTTCCTGCTGCAGCAGAAACAATGTTCCATTAAATACAGCATACACTGCTTATGTATCTGCTGGAAAAACAAGCCCTAGCAATGCTCCCTGTTGCAAATGAGATAACTATAGAGACCACTGCAGCATTTCCTGTGTTATCGCTTATATTATTTTTTTATATGTGACTTTTTCAAAATTGATGTTTTGAGTAGCGGCAGTTTTGCTTCCTCAGCCATGCATAAGAATGAGACTCCAGTGCCTCGATCCACTGGCAAGAGAGCACATCTAAATGCAATATAATTTGGAGGTGGCCTGATTAGCTCATTTGTTTTGTCTTCCACTGTGCTATTCATTATTTCCTGAAATCCAAAATGCTGCTGTTATTCCTCAGGCTGGGAGTCAGCGGCTTATTTATGTTTCCATGATGTCATTCTTTCTGTGAGCAGCTAAGCAGATTTGTATTGATGTGATGTTTTTCAGCACCCTAGAGAGTCAACTAGTAGGGCTAAATGCCACTTTAATCATCCCCTGCAGAGATGTCTAAGTCAATGACCTGTATCGTTGAGCTGTATTACTTTTTGATGCTATCATTTATTCTGTAATAAGCAGTTCAATGGTGTTGCCCTCTACAGCATCTGCTTATTCACACACTCTTCTGGGGAATGCAATTTATATTAATTTTGTGCTATATGCTGGTTTACATCTTTTTCAGCCATCTTCCCGGGTTTCCTTCCTGTACTAGGAAATATACCACTGAATTATAGAACCCACTCACAATCCTGTCACCAGATGCCTGTATGAGAGTCAACTCTACATCTATTATGTATTTTAAACACAAGAATTTCAAATTACTCATACACAACACAAAGTTCACTGAGTTTGATTGGAATCTGCCAGGTGTTTTCAGCAGATTTCTGGAGACTTACAGCCCTGTTTATACAAGGAGTGAGTGCATCTCTGTTGTAAGAGCAACAGAGAGTTTGAAGACGGTCCTGTTCTGAGCACGACAGTCTAGAGAAATCCATAAGATTACCTTTGAAGGGCAAAAAATAACTTTTATTAAAGGACTGAAAGAGTTGTGGGGGCTTGAAACATTAGCAGGAGCATGTGTCCTTCTTCAGGTCACATATAGAAGAGACAGCATTAAAAGCCAACAGAGAAAGAGAATAATGGATCTGAGCTTGACCTGTTGAAACACAGGGCAAGTTCTTCTGTCAGTCAGTCTCAAAGTCCCTTTAAACTCAGAGGTGGTTTTATACGCAGGCAGGTAGGTTGGGAGACCTTGTCTTGAATGTGCCTGCCAAAATTACGATAATTTATTTATTATTTCAGGTTCTGACATCAGTATTAAAGAATATAAACCTATTTTTTATGCTCTTTAAACCTTATATATAAGACTAAGACCATAGACAAAAGTATTTGTAAAGAGGAAATAAATGACAGCTCCAGTGTTTCCAGGTAGCCTGAAGAGGAGAAAAAAAAGTGGACAATATATAATTCTGATACAAAATTGTGTGATTTAAACCCACTAGAATTTCTTTCTATGAACTGATATGTATATCCCAGTCTCAGATTTAAAAATGAACCCTTTTATTTGTGCTTTGAGTATTCCTCCTAGCAATAGAAATTCTGATGCAGACTTTAAGCTAGCACAATGCTTAGCATGGTAAGATCAATAGTAAATTCAACTTGCTGGCAAAGCACTCGCAGGGCAAGAGAAACCCAACTGCCGGGAATAACAAAGAAATCGCCAGGGTAGCAGGAATGGGAGCCAAGCTGGGAGCAGATGCAACCCCTGTACAGTCTTTACAGCTCATGAAAAAGCAATATTTTTGTAGTAGCCAACATTTCTAAATAATTTGCACATTGTACATGCAACTGTATTGCATCAACTAGTCTGCTCAGAAATGTGCAATTTCCTGTGGAGTATCTTTGAACACAACTTTCGTTCTAGATTTATTACTTGCCCTAAATGAGGGGGCAAGCATCCCATTCATATACATACATGTGGAAACTGTCATAGGCAGATTATTTCAGCAATCATTTTGATTTTTGCTTCCACTGACTGAGTATGAAGGACTTCCTGTGCAACAGGCAGTGGCAGCTAGCTGTGGGGTTGAGACATTTAATTCCATTTCCCAGCCACTCTCCTTGAGACCATTACTTACTTTGCAAGTAAGCTCCCTGGATGATAGTGAGCAAGGGCATTTTAGGAGAACTGCCAGCTGATTCAATTAAGTGAATACAAAATGACTCAATTTAATGGTCCAGTTGATATATCTTGTTTCTTTTTAATTGCCTTTTTTTTTTTTCCTTTTCCTTGGATCTCTCTAATATGAGGATGCTTTCTCTCCTCTACTTTTCTCCGAAGAACTAACTACTTAGCTTTGGATGAGTTGTGCCCTAGGAAACTTTTAATAAGACATAAAATATCATTCCTATGCAAGTGGTTAGTACTTAAAAATCAAAAGGTGCGAACTTGTCATAAGAGGTTCACCACCTGTGAAATCTTCACACTCAAATTGTACTCGATCTGTTCTTTTATAAATTTCTTTTATCATACTACTCAGATTTCAGCCAAGGAGCATTCTTGTATTTGCAGATTAGAGTGTTTCCTTGGGGCTCTTCATTCCTTTCATGTACTTTTATCAAGTCTATTGCCTTGACGTACTTCCCTAGATCTTCAGTATCTGTGTGTAACAATACCACTGAATACAGCACAATGACAACAAAATGTGCTGCAATGATGTGCTCTGTCCTCCATTTGCATTATGAGAAGAAACAAACAGAATAGCTATAAGGCGCATAAACAAATGTTTGGTTCAGCCCCTAACATCAGAACATATTAAAAAGCTGGTCTTTTTTTATATCATCAAGATAACAATATACCTTTTTACTTTCTTTTTTCGTATTCTGTATCATTTTTCTTGGGAGTAAATACAATTGAATAAGAGTACTTCGTGGTCAGAAGATATCTTCAGATGCACAAAAGCTAAATTTAAGAAATAATGAAGAAACACTAATTTTGGGAGACTCTATATGTCAAAGAAGATAATAGGTCAAGTAGGTTGAATCTGGCTTTTAAACCAGGAATTTCAATATTTCTGCCGTTTCTGACCTGTTACTGAATTTCTTATCCTGTTTGACTATCAATTTACATTCTTCTCATAATTTCATTTTTTATATTCCCTGCCCTAACTCTGATTGGAAGCATATACAACAAAGCGTGAATTGACATCATCAATATTACAAGTCTATTCCGCCCTAATTCCAAGGCAGGGTTTGACCATAGTCCCTCTCTGAAAGCCCACCTTTCTTCCTGCACAAACTATACAGAAGTCTAATTTCTAGGGAGGTGGAGCCATCTGGTGCCTGTCACTTATGCAACACATTGCTCTAACCTGCTTTTAAAAAGACATGTAGCTTTAAAATTACTATCTTCTGAAATAATTAATACTCTTTCTTTATTCCACACAAACTGCCTCAGTGATTTAAAATATTTAAAAATATTCTTTGCACTTTTATCTCATATTCTTCATGTATGAAATTCAACAAAGCACTTTTAGCTCCCTAAGAGCTATTTTAAGTGCAGTTTAGACTCATAAGGACAAGTGAAAAAGGAGCAAGAAAGGGAAAACCCATCTTGCCTTCTAAAATTTTTGAGAAACCCTAGCTTAAAAAATTTCAGCAAGACCCTTAACATGTTACTTCTTGAGTGTGAAAGCATCCTTTTTGTGTAGCCCAGATTCCCCTCCACGGGGCTGCCTGGCACACTCTGGACCCCATCTCATTCTCTGCAGGCAGGATAAATGTGGGTGATGTGGTGCTGCAGGTGCAAACAGACTGTGCCTATCGAGCAGTCCTGCAAGGAAAAACCCTGCAGCATGGAGGCAATTGTGGTTTTAGGCTTGAGACAGGGATTTCTTCAGTGAGGTTTGATAAAATGGGTCTTAGAAATGGTCAGGAAGAGAATTTTAACAACCAGGATTATGTGTTAGGTGACTACAAAGTCAGATTGGTCTGTGCATTATTGCACCAGCAGTTTATGACATGCAGTTTCATCATGACAACATGTCATCAAAATCATGAGACATTTTCTCTGAACTAGAAAACAGAAATGAAAATACCAGTTAAATTGTTTTGGTTTTGCACTGGAATAAGAACCACAAGGCACAGAAAAGCAAATATCAAAACTAAGTAGAATTCATTGCAAGGAAAAGAAGCAATTTAAAATTTTTATGACAAATGAAAACAAAATGCAATTTAATGAAGATAAAATGGTGAAGAGTGATATAATCAGAGGCACAAGACATCAAAAATTCTTTGATTTTAGACTTCTAAAATGGGGTTTAAGTTTATTTGGAACATAATTAATGTACAGGTCTTTGAGATAAACCTATGTTCTTAGTTCTTGTCTTAAATAAGAGTCTCACTTACAGCCTCACTGAACCATCATCTTTAACTGAGGTTGCTTTCTCTTGTAGTATTACACAAAGTTTAGTGACTAAAGCTGTGGCCTTTGCAAGGCCCACTATGTCATCTAGAATTTTAAATAAATTAAGAGGAATAATAAATAAATAAGAATAAGAATAAATAAATAAATTAAGGAAAGGAAGTCTAAACATTTTTTACCACACACCTTATCCTACCACCATAAACTTGGTGTCTTTTTATACTGTTCTTCTAAGCAGAACAGGAGAAAAAGGATATCTAAAAAAAACTCCTATCAAGTACCTTGCTAACAACAACAAAATATATATATATATATATATATATATATGAGACCTAAATAAATGAGAATATCACCACAGGTATATTAATTTATTCAATTGGGTCCATTGTGGTGGATTTTTGGGCTTTTTTAGGGGGGAATTTTTTTGGAGATTTTGGGAAGAATTTTGGGTTTTCTTGGAGGAATTTTATCTTTACTACATTCTTGATTCTATACTTTATCAATTATTATTGCCATTGTGAATAATCTTTGTGGTCTTTCATAAACCAAGAGCCTAAATACATGCTGAAATTCAAAACTTTATGTTTAATTTATTCCTTGCCACAGAAAATTTCTTTTAAGCACCAACCAAATTTGGGCCCAAGGGTCTCTGTTATAATAACTCCTAACTGGATAATATATAGTAGAAAAAAAAGAGAGTGGTCTGGGATGGCAAGATAAGCAGGGACATCAGCTCTGCTTGTGCATTTAAGTTACAAAGAAATAAATAGGGAAAACAACAGCCTTTTTATTGGAAAATACCTCCAGGGGTCCAATGCAGTGCAGAAGGGAAAAAAAATATAAGAACTGAATCAGTTGCTTAGTTCCTCCCCAGAGGTTCATTCCAGATGGAATTTTGTTGGCAGAAACATACTTTCATAAAATATTTACGTACATAATTGATTTAAGGTCTCAATTTACATAAGAAGAATTTCAATAAAAAGAACCTGCCATATTTTACATCAGCAAGACTCTGCCTTTAGCAGAATGAAGAAAAGACGCAGCAGATTCCAGCAGAAGTGAATATTAAATGAAATGCTGTCAAATCTTAGCTGATATTTCTCTACGTATTTTGCTGCACAATATTTCCAAGTTTACATTGCCAGTGATTTTAGTCTACCTCAATTTCCCCTTTTCAGGGCCAAGTTTGATTTCATGGAGAGCAAAATAATATAATCTCATTATAGGATTTCATTCAAGTTCTTAACATTTATACTTCTGTACATGACCTATATCAACATCTTTTCCCGTTACAAGGCGGGTTTTTGGCATATACCTTTTTTTAGCTGCTTCTATAACTAGGAATTTAGCTGCTAATGAAATGCTTTTTTCTCTATCCTTTTTAAACTTTAGGAAGACAATCTACACAGTCTTTAAAATATAGAAATAGGAACAACAGGAACAGTGGTCCCTAGGAGGGAAAAGGTTTTGAAGAAAATAAATGTTTCTAAGCCATGGTGCACAGAGAGAAGTTGCAGTTTGTTGTTGCAAAGGATGATCCAGTGACAGATAGAAAAGACTGACTCATAGTCTGTGGGGAACAAAACAGGAGCAACATGAGGTTGAGACTGGTATAAACTGAGAGGGTCCTCCATCCGCCATGCATACACAAAACACTGAATTTCCTGGTAGTCCAGAGGTAAGAAAGGTACCATGATGTCTTTTAAGCTTATGTGGCCAGTTTTCCTGAGATGCAAAGAGGGAAGAAAAAATTTATGGTTTGGAGTCTTCTTCAGCCATGGTCAGAACTTGACTGGAGAACACACAAAGTGTTAGGAGACAGGAAGTGCTCAAAGGTCCCAAAAATTGGTCAGACAAAGAAGACCTGTAGGATACCCAAACCCCACGTCCACACTTTATTTATCTCACCAGCAGACTGAATAAGATTAGTCCACAAGGTATTTTAGAAGATTGTTAGAGTGGCTGTGCCTCTGATCCTAATTTTAATTTGATTTGGGCAAAAGGCTTCACTTAGAAGATTGTGTACATGGGACACCACAGACAACAGGTGCTTTGAGCATGAGCACTGAAATGCATCTGCTTTAGCTGGGGGTTTTTACCTCTGCATACTGGTGTATGGGAATTAGCACATCACAGCACAAGTTTACTAAGAAGGATTGGGAGCAATTCTAAAAGCAGGATTCTCTTAAACACATTCCTCCTTTCTTCTTTCCCTCTTCTTCACCCCTTTTACTCAAGGCATGTGATAGTCTAATCAGAAAGCTAAGAGCATGAAAATAAGTCAGATCAGGTTCTGCCTATACAAGTGCACAGCAAGCCAATGATTTTAGACTAGATCTTGCAAATTCCATTAATTGTTCAGACTATTCAACTCTTTTCTGCTGTTTTTAAACACCATTTTTAGTTGAAGTTTAATTAGTCAGGAACTGAATGAAAATCCTCTTTGCTTTCTGCTAGCACTCTTTATCTACACTTCTTTCTAGTACTTAATTTTATGTCTCCAGATAATCAGTTTTCACTCTGTCTGTATTACTGTACCAAACTGAGCTTTTATCCCAACAGAATGGTCAGTCTAATAGTGCTGGGAAGGCACTGTGATATACAGCTCAGCTGTGTAGACATAGCCTGTGAATGAGAGGATCCTAAAATAATCACCACAACAATGATTCCCAGAGAGCAGCTGGCTGTGCTGCTCATTACTTTCTCTTGAGGTATTTTAACACTTCATTTGACAGACGTTTTATCTGAAGTCACAGAGATGTAGGACATCTTCAGAAAAGACCTTTCAAGGGATCAAAATATGCTTAATTAATCCTGAATGGAAGATGAATACAAGATCCTTCTCTTATTTCAGATATACATAAGACTTCTGTTGTTTTTTCCAGTCTCTCCTTCCTAATCACAAAAGAGCCTAATTATGTGACAGGCTGTTGTATATTTGTTCCTTTGCCTGGCTAAATTACAGTTGTATGACAAATGATGAGGGATCTCTTGCTTCTCCACTTTTCATAACTAAAACTGACCAAAGGAAGAGCAAGTGCACAAATCCATTTTCATGATACTGAATGCCCATTGCATTCATTTGGTTTATCCTTCCTTAATCAGGAGCAGAGACAACACACATCTGAACTGTATCTCATCACTTCTTCATCCACGGGGCTGTGGCAGAATTGCTGAATTATGACAAGCCACTCAGCCTGACACCATGTTGTGCTTTTGACAATTCTTTCAATAAAGACAGATACAAAATTCTTAGTAAGCATTCCATATCATTGACAGAGTAGCCCATAAAAATGAAAATATTAGTTCTGTTCCAACACTTGGATAGCTAATGAAGCAGACTGATCCTTTGGTCATATTGTACTTTCACTAATAGAGAAACCCCTTCTGACAACTGAGAGGAAGAAAATGAAATATTTCTTTTATATCATTTTCTTTTAGTGCACTACATTTAAAACTAGACTTCCTCAGTCCTGAGGATTAATAATAGGGTCTTGTATAATATCTGTTCCTTTATTTGAGAAACTACACGATCCTTGTAATCAAGTACTTTTTTACAGTGATGTACTAAGCACAAGTGATTGCATTTTTATGCCTATACCTGACAAAGGTCAATAATCACTCCAAAGAAAGAGATACAAGAAGCCTAAACAGCTGAACATGCTCATATAGATGTCTAAGAAAGATTCTTCCTAACCTCCAACACTGTGAAAACAAGAAGCATTCCAGGGAAGAACTGAGATTGGTATTGACACCTCAACTTTTACTTCTAACTACTTTTTAAACACTAATGCTATTTTTATATTTTTGCTGTACTTTTTCATTAGATTTCTGTTTTAATCTTTCTGTGATGTACACTTATTTTGTTCTTCCTTCCAAAACTTTGGCACACCAGGGGGGACTGTGTCTAAGGAGTGCTGGTTGCTACAGGATACCATGATCAGAAAATATAAGGCCCTTGAATCCATGCTACAGAGGTCTTAGAAAGAGCTGAGGAGGAAAGTCGTAACACAGAGCCGCCTGTGCACCTCAACTTCGCGTCCTCTGCACTAGGGTTTCTCATCTGTCCTATTGTCAGGAGCATTGGGCCCTCCTTTCTGCATAGTGTGTTGCCCCCAGTCTCCTTTCCAGGAAGTCAGAACAGCCAAAAGTATAGTGTTCCACAGGGAAGGAATGACACCCATTCAGCATTGTATGGCAGGCACTGTTCAAGAATTTACAGGGTTGAAAAGCCAACAGATCTCAGTATTTCTAATTTGGGACTAAAGTACTAACAAGTCATTGTCTAAATCAGAGGGCAGTTCAGCTACCTATATATAGCTTCCATATTTTTGTTGTAACTTTAAAGACATCCAAAGTAGCATTGTTTCATAATATAACCCCCCAAAAACGTTTAAAAACAGGTCACTTACCCAAGAGCACCTCAAATCAATTACTGGCATATGTTGTGCTTACTTGAGGTATCAAATGAAGAAGACATACAGTGTCACAGCTAATGAAAGGCAGGTGCTTTCCATCACTGAGACAGGGTAATTCTGGATCTTCCTTTATTTAGCAGAGTGCTCAAGCTGAGTTGCTTTTGGTCCATGGTTCTGATGGACAGCCCAAGCCTTGATCAATACTTGCCTGAGGTCCTCCAAGTTGAGAGAGTACTACTACAGCACTACTAGAGGATCCATCCAGCTCTTCTTCTACCTGTCCTGATATTTACAGACCTGAAATACTCCCTGAATAACTTATTTGAATTCTTTCCAGAAAAGCAACCAGAGTAAGCAATCCTCAAATCTACAGCTTTGGTATGTTAGAAAGGTTATTTGTTTGAACTATGTTCTAATAAACCTGAGCTTGCTCATTTATTTGCTATTTTTTTTCACAATGAGGGTGAAAAAAACAATCCTGTCTAATACTAGGGTGATTTTGGAACACCTTTTCCTTGAAGAATTACTAATAGAACTAAATAAACAACACTTACTCATGATAACCAGTATCTATTATGGGTAAGGAATAAGTTAGGAGGGAAGTCAGATGAAGATTTTAACATATGTTTGCAGGTGAATTTAGGCTGTGAAGATTTTGGTCTATTTTTAGAACATCGACTATTTCTGTGGAAGGTTTATCCAGAACTAATTTTTATCATTGAGTCATACACTTATTTTCTTTGCTTCTGAGAATTTGAAGAAGTTTTGCAAAAAAAAAAGAGCCAGCTTCCCTTTTCTTATTTTACCTTTAACCCCCATAACCTTTGTGACTTAATGTTATCTAAACTTTATTCTACTGTGCTATCAACACACTAATTTTAATTAAATTCACGCTAATCAGCTCTGCATTTATTTGTTGGAAATCACAGAAAACTCCTCACAGTCAAACAGAAGAAGCATGTTCATAGAGAATAGAAAATAGTCAAAAAGGAAGAAGAAGAAGAGCATCAATTATTGTTTGGTGACTAATAATATCAATGCTGCTGTTAGCACAAGGTCATTAAAGATCTTCTGCAGTCTCCTTTCCCTCTTTTGAAATGTTTTGCTTACAGAAGAGAAGGACAAATTCCAGCATTCATTAATATGACAGCTTGAATTGCCAAAGCAAAAAAAACAAAAACAAAAAACCAAAAAGAACCCCCCAACAAAACCAAAAGCAACAAAAAACACCCACAAAAATGAAAACAAAAAACAACAAAAAAAAAAAATCCTCAATTTCTGTCCTGAAATTTCTTTGCAATTTCAATGGGTCTTTGAAATACCAGAATTGGCAAGTATTGAATTACTTAAGCAGTTGTTAGGCTCCTTCTTGATGGTTTTCAGGTCTTTTTCACTGCCTCCCACTGATCACACTCTGGAGAACAAGCAGCCTCTGGAAGTACTGAGAACACTGTGGTGTGTGTTGGGTGACCCAGAGATGCTCTCCATGTCTCAGGGCACTGACACAATTACTGGGCATGTTGGTGGTCTCCTTGCACTGACTGACTGTAAAGGGCCTTTAGAGAAACTGGGAAGATAACCATGCCCCTTGGATAGGCATTTGCAATGTAGAAGGATCAATCTGGTCTCAGATCTTCCCTGTTTTCTTGAAGTCATCATCCCTAAAATGTTCCACTGTTGCTTAGTTACCTCACTGTAACCAGACACCTTTTCTCAGTTTCATCCATTTAGTTTCAGTGATGCTTTTTTTGCTTATTTTCTGCTTATCATTAATTTCATTGATAGCTAACCCACAGAGCCAGAAGCTGTAAAGATTAAAACCAAGTGTATACCAGGAAGAAAGAAACAATGAAAATAGTGTCTGGTATTGTTTGTGATTATATTTATGACTAGGAACAAAATGAAGCAGTCCTCACAAGCAACCTAATCTACATTTTACCTTATGATTTTATTGTTAAAAATCAAAAAGGAAATGGTATGAAGTTGTGTCAGGAGAGGTTTACGTTGAATATTTGACAAAGGCTCTTCACCCTCAGACTGGTTGGGCACTGGAACAAGCTCCTCAGGGCAGTGGTCACAGCACCAAGCCTGACAGATTTCAAGAAGTGTTTGGACATGCTCTCAGGCACATGGAGTGATTCCTGGGACTGTCTTGTACAGGGCCTGGAGTTGGCCTTGATGATTCTTTATGGGTCCCTTCCAATACTGGATAGTCAATGATTCTATGATTTTAAAGATAGCAGAATAATGACTTAAAATATAGAGTTTAGGACAGACTAGGGGATAAAATATCCCTGAATCATCATTAGCATTTTCTCTAAAATATGTTCAATGTTAAATGAACTGCTTTCTGCAAATAATTTTCTACACTAATCTATTGACAAATACTAAGTACAGATTATATCCCCGATTTCATTTCCCCCTCATGATTTTACTTGAATATAGTGGTTAATGTATACTGATAAAAAGAAGGAAAAGATGAAAGCCAAATTTTCATCTAGCAAGTGAAGATACAATCCCTAACACTTTTACATTTCTTTGTTTTGCTATAGTGGTATAGCACTAAAAGTTTCTGAGCCAGCTCAAATATGCCTTTGCTGTGAGACAGCTAAAGCTGTATTCTGACAAAACAGACACCAAGTGGGAAGAAGAAGGATGAAAGCCATGTTTCCATGGTTAACACAAGGAGCTGACAGGATTAGAACACAGTTTTTCCAAGTCTCTTTAAACCTACAGGCTTCATAAGTTTGTATATAGACATGGAAATTCTCACTGTATTGACTAAAGATAACAATTTATTTCAAGCTTCTGTTCAGTTCTGACACAAGAGCAATTTTAATTTTTTCAATTGCTGGTAGCACAGGACAGAATGTACTCTCCCTCCCATCATTTCTGAAATATGTGAAATGCAAAAGTAGATGGTTGAAAAAAGTACTGTCCCTTTCCATTTTTTCAAAGTCAGGCACTTAAGAAGGGCTAAAGCTAGTCGTGTGTGTATTCAAATATCTATGCTACATCTGAAGTCAGGAACAATGTTCATTTTGCCAAGGTCTGTCTGTTCATTGTGCATGAAATTAGATGAGGAATAAAAAGTGTGTTTTGGCAATGAAGGAGAAAATGCCATCTAAAAAATCCCCAAGTACAAAATGGGCCCCTGGGGAAATAAGCAAAAGAGTAATAAGCGCTTCATGCACTTCGCAAAGATGCCTGGATTTTCTCATGACATGCTCTTAAAGGATGTACAAGTGTCTTACAGTTCTTCCAGAGAAACACTTTTTAGCTCAGAAGCTGCTGCAAAGAACAGTGGGAGCAGGTTCTTCTCCTGTGATGAGCTTTTCTTGGAACATGAGTATCACAACCTGACTTGAAGACCTAATGGCTGATAACGTCAGAGCAGGAGAGGAAATTTGCAGATGGACATTCAATACAACATTCAAGGAAGTGCTGGGAGTACAGAAATGCTCTCAAGTGCCTCACAGGAGGATAGCAACAGCAGCATGACTCCAGGCAAAAGAGCTTTCAGACCTGGAAACAGTGAATTAAAGATGCAGGATTCTGATTTAGAATTTACGTCTTATGATGTTGGAAGGTGGAACACATGTTCTTCTACCATTTCTACAGCTTAAAAATTAGTAGAAACCACAAATGACCCATAAAGGAAACTTACTCTTCATAATAAAGGGGTGACAGGTCTAGACCAATCCTTTAAGGCCCTTAGAGCCTTACCATGAGCTAGTCAAGTAAGAGAGCAAATTGTCTTCTCCACCCAGTAGTTTCTTGCTCATATATATGCTTTCTGTTTTAACTGTGCTTGTCATACATGAACGTAGACAGGTCTTTAATTCACAAAAAAACCCTACTGTTTAAATAATAAAATATTTAACTATTATGTAATAATAAATTTATAACCTACCGTATAACATTAAGAAAAAATTTACTAGGTATTTGAGAACCTCTATTTAAAGGAAATTATAATGCACTGTGATTTTAAATGGTGTTAAATTTCCTTCCTAACATTAAACTAAGACATTGCAATTCTTATGAGGTTTAAGACACCACCTTCAGTACAATATTTTCTGTCTTTAACTTGACTGTGATTGCAGATGATTGTGAACCTTCCCAGATTGTCCAGAGAGGCTGTGGGGTTTTCCTCCTGGAGATATCCAAGAACCGTCTGGACACAATTCTGTGCCATGTGCTCCGCTGTGACCCTGCTTGAGCAGGAAGGTTGGACCAGATGACCCACTGTGATCTCTTCTAGCCTGACCCATTCTGTGATTCTGCAAGCTACAGCCTCAAGCCTTCATTATGCAAACTACTTGTTTGACATCTTGTTGGAGACCTAATAGAGTTTCAGATATGAAGGGAGTAAACCTAGTCAGGGTAATTCTTCAATCATGAAAAATGGTAGCAATATGACTTCACAACTCACAAAAGCAAAAAATCTGGTGGTAGGGAAAATAGAAGAACTTGGAAGTTCTTGGAAGAAGTGCTTGGAGTGGTGGCCTGTCCTACACTTACACTACTAAAGTTGCAGTCAGTATTTTTTGGGGGATTTTTGCTTCACTTTTTCCCATCTGGGAAACTCCCTGGGGAAGAGTTCCACTTTTCAATATCTATGTGTAAAGACAACTCAGCATTTTGTCCCTGCACTGAAGGCTTCTGACAAGATAGTCTGTACTTATATCTAGACAATGCAAGAAAATTAGATCTTCATTTAATGAAAAAAGTGAAGGATTTCTATTTTTTTTCTAGCTTCCCAACAGATTGAAATTTTGTTTTGGGAAGACAGCTTTTGTTAACACAAGTGTTAATTGCCTTAATATTAGACTCTTTATCTTGCCTTTGGACTGCCTCAGGTCAAAATCTTTACTGGATCTCTGGTAAATATTGAGGACTTTTCACAATCAGGATCAATGGTATCTCTCATCACAAAGTAGGTTTCATGTACTAGATCAGAAAATCCACCCTGAATCAGAGGAAATTCTTGCCAAAATCAATTTTTTCCCACAATATCTCTTTCCCCCCTGCAATATACCAACAATTTCAGAGAAAAGTAACTTCCTCTAAAATACCTGAACTAGTTATGCAAACTTATGTCTTTCCTTTTAAAACCAGTTGGTTACTATGTGCCTTCCAAAGTGCAACAATGTTCCCAGGTAATTTCGTATCTTATTCTCCCTGAGAATTAACTATCACCTGGATAGTGAATATATCTCACAGCAGGGAAGGGTGATGAGGCATTTTAGGCAGCTATTAAAAACAAACAAACAAACAAACAAACAAACTCCTGTGGAAATTTCTTTTGGATATTTTGTAAAGAAAACATCCTACCTGACCAAAAGGAAATTAAATGCAATTACATATGAAGAGATGAATATGCATTCCTCTAGCTTTTAGCAGTTTTAAGGCAAGTTAAATTTTTGTCCTCAGCTTCTTGAGGGTGTAAATTTTATTCTGTAATTATAAATTTAGAGAAAATGAGACAGCTCATGTTTGACTGGATATATCAAATTCATGCTACCATCCAGGTTTGTCTCCTTTGTGTTTAACATCCCCATATTAGTAATGACTAGTTGCTTTTGTGAAGTCTTACCAGCACTCTAAATGCATCATACACAGTAGAGAGAACAATGCCAATGATTAGGAAAACTGAAGCATCAAAAAATAGTGCAGCTGCAGAGACAAGGTCATGGAGACAGAGTGATGATCTTTCGTCATAGAAAACAGATGGAAAAAATTGCTGAAACTTTTCTGCCTCTTTTCTGACTATTTTGTAAGTTTTCTGAGAGATATATCTGCTACACCCACAAAGTTCAGCAGCACACATATCACTCAATTTAAATGCTTTTGTACTATTAGTATGTGATATCCGCAATCATGTCATCATCATAATCTTTGGGCATGTGCAAGGCTTTAATTGAGAAAAAAAAAACCCCAATGACTTCGAAATTCATTATGGCTCACTCACAACTTAACTTAAGAAGGACTGTACCTTCCTCTATTGCATGCATATATGACAGTAATTTAAACAAATATTATCAGAAGCAGAGAAAGGGCAACACAAATGGTGGTAAAGCACTGGATAAAAAAAATGAAGGGTATGGATACATGAACAACACGAATTCCTAATCCATGAAACACCGCACCTCAGATCCTGAAAGCACATGACGAAGGGAAAAAACGTTGTGCAAAGTAGTAGATAAGACAAGGCAACGTCAGTAAGATAAAGTTCAGGGTCACAGCTGAAGTGTGAAAGTGCTTTTTCAGTACATTTGTGTGTCTGTGCTAATTTATTACATTTTATATCTGTGCACTATCTTTTGCAGAAAGTCTTCCTCTCCAAGATGCTTCTGCTCCAAGTGACTGAACACCAACCAGCTCTGCTCTGCCTGAGCTGTGCTCTGTCACTCAGAATACCTAGGAGGTATCTTATCCATGAGGCACACAGAGCCTCTCCGTGTGCTGGTGTCCCCAGTCTTCAGGGCCACCTACAGAACAGCTGTCATTTTGGTGAGTGTGGTGGAGAGTGAACAGATAGGTCTTATGAAGCCATGAAAGCCTCAGGACATCCCTTCCCCTGCCTCAGCATCTCCTGCTAAACATACTTACCTGCAGGGTCTTGCTGAGTACACCTGCACAAGGAGCAGTGCTGTGTTTGTTTCCAGGCAGGGCTCAGGGATGATGGCTTGGGATCAAATGCAGTTCCAGTCAATCACATGAACTCTGAGAAAGGCAAGTGAAGCTTAGGAGAAGATGTAAAGGATGTACTTCTTTGTCAGCTGCCTCCTTTCAACACCTTTGATGATCTCCTGTGTTCAAGCCTCTTTCTCTCCCCAGTCTAATGCTGTGTTCTTTTCCATTTATAATTCAAGACAGCAACTCACTCTGTTAAAAATAATGGACTTATTTGTAACGCATCTTAAATGCACTAGCAGGGAAGAACAGCCTTGGTACAGTTCTTAGTACTGAGGTTTGCTAATTTTTATAATTTCTAAGTTTAGCATTTAGAAAACAAGAAAGATAAAATTCTGTAGAAGGAATAATTATGTCAGAAAAGTGAAAGTGAGCTCACACTTTACCAAAACATTTCTAGCCTCTGTGTTTTAAATCAATAATCTGGTTGCCTATTTCTATCCTATCCCACTGCAGTGAGAATAAATAATCTTTAGACAATTGAAAAATAGAAGGAATATATAGATCCGAAGTTCTATTCAGCAAACAGAAAATAAAACAACTAGTATATATTTTACTTTACATGGGTTTGACAAACCAGTTGTTCAACCTGACACCAGCTGCTGTTTTGTACTCATAAATACTCTTCATATAAAGTATTTCTTTTAACGCTATCATATTTTAGAAGTCACATCTACACCTTCCAGAGATACCTGTAACCGGAAATTAGAATTCTTTTTTCTACAACTTGACTTCTTGTCCACAGCTCAGGATTTCCCTTCAGCATATGAAAAATGAATTATGACTCATGTAACACTTGCACTAGGTAAACCCAGATAGCATGAGGAATCAGACAATGTCTTTGTGTTCTGCCTGGCTTATCTCACCTTTCTTTTTGCAGCATCACAGATATGATACACAGGCGACTGACAGCCTGAGGAATGTCCTGAATATCTGACCAAAATCCTGGGGCAAAGATCTTCACCTCACACTCTTAGAGGGATAAACAATCTCTCTGCACATAGGCTACTGACATATTTATGGAGATAAGTAAATAATTGTTAATGTAAAACTCACCAGTGACTGCTTTCAACACCCTGATCAAAGGGGTCAGGAAACTCAGGGTTGCTAGCCCTCCTTGTATTTGTGATGTTTCAAAATCCTCTCTCTTTTTATTAAATGCTAAGACTGAAGTTTCCACATTTAGCTTGTGCAGACAGAGGAAACAAACAAATAAGAAGTGTAGAACCATAAGTGTTTTAAGATCAGGAGAAGATACAGCTTTCCTCACCACATGATGTTTAGCTATCATAGTTTTTCAGTCAATCTCATACACCTGCTTGAACTTTGTTGTGTGGATGGCAGGGTAGATGCCTACTTGATCCCTATGTGTGAATGGCTGTGTAAATGATCCCTTACTGATCATTTCAGAAACCAGGGCATGGAGAAACCACCAGGAGCCATAAGGCTCATAGTGAAATGATCGTAACAATGCCTGGCAAACAAAGGAAAGGAAGGTAATCTCAGAAATGGGTGCCAGTGCTCAGCAGTTCATTGTATACCCAAAGGAATTAGACTGGAAAGTCCAGCTTTTGGTGATTTTCAGCGGAATCTGGAAGCTGAGCATGAATGGAGAGGCTGCAAGAGAAGCAAATGGCATGAAGTAGGCAAGAGCAACAAGAGCTACCTAAAAGCTGCCTTTCCTTACAAATCAAGTGGAGGATGCAGCCAAATACAACACTGTAGGGTCCTGGCACTGCTCTCTTTTGTCAGAAGCCCCTCTGTAGGGGAAAGGAGAGATGATGGGAGCAGGTAATGCATATCTTTCTTAGAAGTGATGAGGAACAAAGAGACTGGAAATTCGACGTAGCTTTATGTTCTCCCTCTGTTTTTCTCTTGTCAGTGAAAAGTACCATGCTCCTTTCTCCTTCCTGATGTCTCATTCACTTCTGCAATTTCACTGATGGAGATGAAAAAAGAGCAGAGATGGTCTGCTCCCAGCTATGACCAACAGCCCAGCACTTTAAGTTGAAAATCACAGGCATTAAAGTTCTCCTTGCTGTCTCAATCTGTCTCAGACACAGACTAGCACACTTATTCCTGCACAAGTATACTATCAATATCTGAAAAAGATTATCTGAACACTAATGTTTCAATTTGCAAATTCTAGCCAAATCAGCTTTGCAAATGAGATCAATAACAACACGATCATACCACCTAACATTAGAAGAATTGTCTGAAAATAAGTTGTATTTCAATTGATCAGTTCTAAATGAAACACGAAAAGAAATTTTAGTATTCCATTTAAATAATGAGATATCTCTGTACTTGCTTATTTCTGTGTGTGTTTTGCTTAGTTAGTTGGATTTTGGAAGAGCAAGAAATAAGGAGGAATATGTGACCTTAGAGATGATTCAGACTGACGTGTTTTGTGAAAAGGGTTTATTAAGTTTCACTGTAATAAGCTGGGCAATATCTGCTTCGATTCACTTAGCAGTCTTTCTACCATCTGACTGGAAAGTACCCAGCTCTTGTAGTTTCCAGCAGCTTCACAGGAGATGCTCAGCAGTTCTCCAACTTAGTCCTCATCTGTTATTTGTGCATGAAGAAAACATTCAGGAGCAGGTACCAGAGACACTCACACACTGCAAATCAGCTTTAAGCTTTGCTGTCAAAACAGTGTCCGTGCCAAGGGGCAACACCAGGGCAGTGGCTGTAAGAATTTATACTTTTGTGACTGAAATCTAAATCTTACAAAACTTTAGACCGTAATAGTCCCCTGGTGAGTGATTTCCCTCTTGGGTCAAAGGCAACAAGCTCTTTAGCCTTCTGAATAACTGCCTGATGAAATAACATTTAGCTCATCATAATATAGTACTTCACATTTCACATACATAACTTTCACATGCTAATTTATGTCCAATCTGCTGTTCAGATACTAAGAAAAATATCTCCAGGTTATTGCAAACTTTTCTGTTTTCTGCTTGAATAAGGAGAGTTCAGAGCACAGTGTTACATCAAGGGAGGAACTCGGTGCTGCTGCTGATTAACCATTAAAGGGGGTGATGGGATGGGTTGGTTTATGGATTCTAAGTGAATTAAAGGCAGCTTACAGCAGGAAACAGTTTAGAGAGTGTGTTGTAAGGGACTTTCGAAAAAAAAACAAACAAAGGCTTTGAAGGTAAATGGGATAAAGAAGACAAACATATTAGCGGAGAGTGATAATTCTAAAGATAATACCAAAAAATATCATTTTTCTGGGAGGCTCTGAAACGTAGGTACATCCTTAAGGAATTACTTTTTATTTTGCTTAAAAAAAAACCCCACAAGCAAGCTGTGTGGTGGGAGGGGGGATGTGGTGTGCAGGTCCCCGCGGGGATGCTCCTGCCCTGCCTCCGGACAGAGGGACACAGCACCGGATCCCGGGGCAATGCCAGCGGAATGCTCAGCCCAGGTTTGCTGCCAGCCAGCACAAGGTGGCAGCATTTTAGCACACTTCTGCTGGCTCCAGACTCCTGCCAGTTGCGGCTGAGGGGGATCTAGGGGAGGTGATGTCCGGAGCCACACTGAAGAGCACTCACTGTCTCCAGATGAACAGACTTTGGTACAGGGGGAGAATGTGAAGCCCTGACTGTAAAATGTGCTGAACAATCACACAGAAAGAGACCGAAGAAATCCTTATTTGGCTTAACACTCCAGCATCGTGGACTCCAAGAAAAAGTTGTCCTTTGCAATACCAGTCCCAGCTCTGATATCTGCTACTTCTCTGTTTCCAAACCGGTGCCTCCCTGTGAAAAGTGTGGCTCCTCTGCTCTGGGTGCAACCGGCAGAAATTCCAAGGTGCTCTGGGCTCACCTCTGCTTTGTGTAAGGTGGCATGGAGTGGCACTCCTCTGGAGATTCCCTGTTGTGTAGGGCGAGTGCTTAGAGTCTGAGCTAACTCCAGGAAGGACTCATGGTCAGTAACTTAAGCTGTGCCTAAATTGAGTTCAATGACATACTTACAGGGGAATAATCTGTATTGGTTGAAAAACGCTAAAAAACTGTAAACCCAGAATCTTACCTGATAGTGTTTTGCAGTTATTAAAACCCTTGACATTATTAAAAATCATGTATATTTTCCTAGTTGAGTTTTCCTAATTGTTAATCATTTCAACCACAGAGTCATATTATCATGTTTCACTACTGGATGGAAAAGCTCTGCATGACATATTAGATGCACCACCATGAGGGTGAAGTTGTTGCCTTTTAATTTTTTTAATTGAATGAAACAGGTTGAGCACTTTAAATCTGTCAGGAAAAAAAAATGATAAAGGTTTTTCCCCTGTATGCTTTCCAGTTTCTCGAGATGTTGTTACATCAGTGGCCACCCAGAGTGAATATGTTGTTCTGTTACTGATCTCAGCAGCATCACACAGAGGTAAAATGTCACCTCCCTGCTGCTCCTCATTAATCCCAGATTTGTGCAGCCAAAGAACTCTGGCCAAATAGCCTCTGGTACAGACATCTCACACCTCAGCACAACAACACCAAATTGAGTGTCTGTGCTATGTTCCTTCATGAGATGAGTAGCATTTCTTTTTTCAGGCTGGTTTGGCATATTTTTGCTCATTGTTCTGGTAGTGTAGAAAAACTATATTTGCTGAGGGCAGGTGCCCATGGGAAATTTTAACAGTGGAAAAAAACCACTAGCTTTACAAATCTCATTATTTTTGATATTACTAGATATTACTAGACTTCCACAGTAACAATATTAGGTGTCTTTGCTTTCCCTTTAGCAACAGAGAGTTTTCAGAGATTAATCTACTTCTAGAGATAAAAATTACTTTTTAAATTTACATAGAAGTCATGGTAGTTCATGTGCTCCCATCAATTCCCATCCTTTTTCCCTTGAATACAATAAGCAAACCCATAAGGGAATGAGAGAGTGCAGAGTTAGGAACTGTCAGCTTTATTCCTGATATGTTTTTGCAGTCAATGTATTGGAGGAGTACTCAACCACTTGCTCTATCAGCTACTCTGAGATCTGGCAAAATGTACAAACTTTAGGCCAAGCAGGATGCTTCTGATCTCCCTCATAAGCTCACACTGGTATTATGGAGGGTGTGTTGAGTAGCCACTCTAGCCTTGAGTCTTACTGTAAGCGGAAAGCAAGAAGAAAATATTCAAAACTATGAGTGAGTCATAAGAAGACAAAGGGATCAAAAGCCTCCTATCCCAGGTGTTCAGGATTTGGCTAGAAAGGAAAGGATGTAAGGGTGACCTAGTTCCTCTCCCTGGGACCAACTACTTTGCACTGCGTGGACCTTGTGGTGGCATCAAGGGTGCCTTGGTGGATCTAGGATTCAGGCAGACAGTGAGGATGATATCCATGATTATAATCTCAAAACAGTTGTCATGCCTGACTTTTGAAGAGTGAGTGTCTCAACAGCAGAAAAAGACTTGTTCTGTGAGTACTGACCAACCAAAAATCTATAGTAAAGCTAATAATATTTTCTTCCCACTTTTAGTTCACTGCAGTCATGAACAGTGTATCACAATGTTGTACCCCATTCTAAGTAATATAGCCCATTTTCACTTGGGTTACCTTTCCTTCTTTTGCAGATCTTTTGGTACAACTTTATGGAAAAGGGAAAGACCAAGTTTCTCAAGATCAGATCAGAAATTTCCTGAGAAAGTCAACACTTACTTTATAAGCTATCCCATGTCTGCTACCCCACTGTTGATTTATACTGTCATTCCCAGGTAGTCAATAGAAGGGCTGGAACATTTCTAGATGTGTTTTCCCCCTGAGGAAATAATATGTAATTGAAATTTGTATTAGAGATGATTAGATGCCTCAGCTAATAAAAGACTCCTGTAAATGTCTATTTTGAAAGAAATTGACTGCTTAAAAAAAATGTTATATCCAAAAGAGGGAGAAGGACTAGAAGAAAAAAGACAAGTAACTTCGTCAAGATCACACAGGAAGTGCATGTTAGTACTAGGATTATGCTACACTCCATTCTGCATGCCTTGGCTGTGGGTGATATCTTAGGTATTTTGCAATTTTTCAACACTGCATTTTCCTTGAAAAGCTGTTCAGACTTGAGAAACTCTTCATCCTGTTGTGTAACCTGTCCTTTTCCCAGCTCAATGGCCGTCATAGACATAGAAGTGGAGAGCTCTGTGAAGTCCCAGTGACAGCAGTAGCAGGCAAATGATGACCAGAAGAAAAAGAAACAACAGGTGCTATATCCATTCTTTTGCTTCATATCGATTCCTGTAATTTTTCTGATTTCATTCTAAGATCTCTCTACATGTAGGAAAAAATGGTTCTGGATTTTCTTACATAATCAGATAACATTTCAATTTCTACTACTGCTCAACTATATTCTTGGTCTGTATTCATCTGTCTTGTAGATCTGGTTGTGAGATGTGTGTACTTGGGAATATCTCACTCCATGCAAGTACAGCACTTACCACAGCTAAGCCATAGGCTGTAACACAACTCTAGAACAATAATGGCATGCAAGACAAAACAGCTAAGAACACCCTCTCCCAGGTGAACTGTACTTTCATGGTAGGAGCTTACATAAGTTGATGCTTTATATGTCGTCTCCAACATACTGGATAAACAATGGAATTTTTTCCATCCTAGATAATAATTGAGAGTGGATGGAAATGCCCCATATCATATGTGGTATCTCACATTAGTATGTGGGACAAGTAATCAACTCCTGAAAATGGTTGATGGTGTTGATGAATTCTAACTGGAAGGGGGTATTTCTCCTGCAGGCATGGTAATTGCCTGTGTCTCTAAGAAGGCAGGGGGTTAGGATACAATCTTTTATTTTTCCAAATAGCTTGTGGTATGATATTGCCAAATAAAATTGCTGATTTTGTCATACACCCTGAAGCTAGACATGGGTTTTAAAACCAGCCTGTGTAAACGTTTCAGCAGTTTGTAAAGGAGCTGTTACAGTAAGACCCTGAATACCTACCCTAAGGTTGTGAAGATTGAAAGGTGACACATCACTGAACATTTCGGTTGTAACAAAGTATTTTTGGGGATATTGCCTGTAAGGTAAATAACTGTTCTAGGAAGAGCATCAATATAGACCCAGGCAAAATACAGGAACACTTCAAATGCTCAGCAGACTTAGCTTAGCAGTGTATTTCAGCAGTTCTTCTTGTTCCTCTGCACTGAAACATAGCATTGCAGAAATTGCCTTAATATAGAAAATCAGAATGGCTTGGGTTGGAAGGAATCTCAAAGATCCTGTAGTTCCAATGCCTCCTCATGGCAGGCACAACTTTCACTAGACCAGGCTGCTCAAAGCCCCATCCAACCTGTCTTTAGAAACTGCCATAGAGGGGGCATTCACCACTTCTCTGGGCAACCTGAGAAATAATTTACTCACAAGAAATAATTTACTCCTAATACTTAATCTAAACCACCTTGGTTTAGATCTCTGCCAGCTTGAAGCAAATTCCCCCTACAAGTCCTTGTGACATGGCTCTCTGTATCTCTCTTAGGTACAGGAAGGCTGCTATAAAGCGTCTCCAGAGCCTCCATTTCTGCAGGGTGAACAGTCACCTGTGTTTGTTTCCATTCTACATCTGTAAAATGGGTTACCTGGGTTTCCTAGACTTATGCATACAGGAAACTGATAACAGTGGAGGTCAAATTTTGAAGACAATGCTGTCCAACCTGATGACAATGGTAGCATGACATATGACTTGACAGGGAATTAAATTGCCACACAGTAAAATTTAGCCTCTCTCAGGAGAGTTAACAAGCTTAAAAGTGTAATTTCTGCTTACTGATAACCTTAAAACCTTGAAACCTTGATAACCTGGACCTTGAAACCTCATGTGACAGTGAAGTTGATTCCCTTCCAAGTTCTGGAAACTAGTTGCGCCCATTAATTCTTTACATGCTTCATAATTTAGACCTGATTCAGCCTGGGAGTTGATTCAAAACTTGTGAATATTTAGAAATATCAGGTACATCAGCAGTGTGTGTTTAAAAGTATGTTTCAACACTGATAAACGTGTTCCAAGAATGTTACAGTCATAAAAACGGGTCTGAAAAAGGAATCAACATTCTCTACAGAAACTCTCCCTTATCCTCAAGAGAGCAGATGGAGGAAATGTGAGGCACCAACGAGTGTCAGTGCAAGCAAGTTTAATTGGAAACGGCAGATGTTTTTCTGTATCATAGTCACAAACACCTTCATTTTAAACACAATTTGGCCTTTTCCTTCTCTGAAAATGAAAATAAACTGCAGAAGAAGAAAGTGGGGAAAAAACCCACAGCTTTCCCAGTTTTTCTGTCTAAATATTCTGAGATATAGTTATGAAAACGAATTTTAAGTATGCCAAACACTATTGCACTTTTTGGAAAAGTTTTCCCATTTCATCCAAGGACTTTATGATGCTATCTGCTGAGCTTCCCAAGGACCTGATAATCTCTTGGCTGTCTGCCAACACTGTGTTCTTTTGTCCAGATCTGAATGGTGTGGTTGGATTTGTAGTGGTGGCAGAAGTGCCCACATACACCCCTGTACATCTTGAGCTGGTAGGGAACATTTTTTCATTACTGAGAATATAAAGTAGTCCATACCAAAAAATATAACTGAGCACTTTACTTCCTGTGAATTTTTAGATAAAGGAAACCCCAGGCTATAGCTATGGGCTGAGACATCTTTTCCCAAAAGGTCTCTTACTTTCATAGGCAAACTCATCTTTCCTTTCTGTGTAGCTCATCATCCCCTGTAAATGAAGATGCCAGTCCTGCCTCGTGATAACCATTACAGCCCTAATGGGGCAGTTGGAGAATGCCCACACCAATGAGATCTTCAGTGCCCAAATCTAAGATATACACCCCAGGAGAAAAAGGAAGAGAGGACACTCGATAAGCACTTGTGGGCTCAAATAGTGTCACATCACACCAAAAGCCACTAGCTATCCCACACCAGCTTCTTCCACACAAGGGGGGAAGTAAGATACAGTACAAAACCAAATAGAACTTCTCTATCTTATCACATTTTTATAATGTGTTTTGTTTTCAGTACAGGACAGATAGCACAAAAATAGCAATTCCTGCTATTTGCTTCTGTTGAAGCCAAACTACCCCACCCAGTTTATGCATACAGTTTGCTAACATTCCTGTGAGCAATAGCTTTGCTTTCTCTAAGATCAACTAGGAAGTGATAATTGAGAAGCAATAACTTTTACAGATCCTTGCCACAAGGAAGTGATACAGCAGGAGTGCAGGCTGCTGGGGTTTGTTTTTAGATTGCTGCTCCTTCTATAGCAATTTTACTAATCAAAGTGGAGCTTACATTAAACACTGAAAAATTTGCTTAATGGAAAAGACAGAATTTTGGAAAGCTCCATCAGAGAAACATTTTTGATTTTCCTTTTCATTGAAAACAGATTGAATGCAGCAGGAAATCTGTGGCACTCTGTTTCTCATTTTGAAATATGTGAGCAGTTTGATTAATTGCTTCATCTACAAGATGAATTGAAAGGAGGATTTTCCTGGGATTGTACCAAGTGCAGAAGTGAAATGTTTCAGCATTCACTGAAGCTCCACATATATTTTCTTAATTAAAAATTCACTGCAACCATTGACATTAAAGAAAATTGTGTTGAGTTGCTGTTTTGTTTCAGAGAATGAGTAGATGGGTTTTACCCATGTTTCACAGTTTCAGATTTTCCCAGAGCTTTCTAATGGCTCTGGTGGGTATTTCTAAATTGTCCCTTTGAGGCATTTCTCAAGAACAGCTTTTTTTTCAAACTGACAGCAAATCTGGAAACAAATCCCAGATGGGGAACTCCAGGGCATCAGAGAGAAAGGTCCCTGGAAGAGGAGGGTCCCCGAGTGACCAAGTGTTTAATGGGTTGTTTATATACCAATAGACATATCTGGATGAGCCTTGGGCTCCCAAGGTGAGCCTTAGGCTGCCTGCAACAGCTCTGTGAATCCCAATCTGGGTAAAAGATCTGAATGCAGGAGCAAGCTGTGCTCCCAGCTGCTGCTGACACCATTCCACACGGCAGTGTTTGCAGGGGTAAGATTCACCCACTTGCCCCAGTCCATGACTTAGTGAGGGTCACCTGCAATTGGGCCACACTCATGACTTCCCACGTGTCTGAGCAGAGACTGCAAACTCTGGGCTGTCACCCACACACAGACCAATCTTAAGGGTGCTAATTTATGGCTGACATAAACCTTTCAGAATTTACCAGGCACCTGGAGTGAAGGGCAAGATTTGCTTTGTGTAAGGCAAGGCAAAGGTTCTGGGCTGCTGAAAAGTGTGAGGGGCTAGCTAACAGCCAATATACAATGCTGACTGAATCTATCAGAAGCAAAAAGAATGCTCTTCTTGCTTAAATTTTACTAGCCAAAAGACACCCAATCTGAGAGTCAGCTAGAAAACAAAAACAGCTTGGCAGGTCTCACCTTCACAGGAGAAAAATAAGTCACTATGAAAATGCAGTGATGAAGGCCAGACTAGCATCCATATCTGCTTGCTCTGTAATTAATTAATTGTTTTTTATCTAAATTAAAATGCAATGGATACATTGTACTGTAAATGCATTTCATATCATTCCTGTCCTAGAGAACATCCAACATAATTATAATTGTATATTACTATAAACATGCTTGGATCAAAGCAGATCATCACACAGGATCTGAAAAAAAAATCTTTGTCCAGATTGATGCATAGCTCTAGTCTGCATTTCCTTGAAAAAGATTAATTGTAAATAGTGGAGTAGAGTATCTGTGCAAAAGTACCTGGCAATTCTCAGAGAATCCAGGAGCTAAAATTGCCAAGTCAAATATTCTGAATTCAAATATTAAACTACAATTCTCCAGTGAATTCTCTGATTTTGTTAGCTGTAGCAAATAGATGTATGAGCAGATACAGTGCCCAGATAATCCATTTATTAGAGTGCAAAAAATATTGTAATTTTAATTTCAGATTTTTTTTCTGTCTCTTTACCAAAATTTTTATACCATAAGCACTATATTCAACCTTCCCAAATCCAATTTGCCTTTTTTTCCAAATTCAATCCCATAATATTTTGCATAGGATTTAGCTAATTTGCTAATCAGAAACACTTGGCATGTGTGGCTGTGATGTATTTGTTTGGAACCCTTTCAAATCTATAAATCACTATGAGTTTAATATGAGCTTAGAAAATTAAATATACTTCTCAAGCATTTTTTTTCTTTGTGTTGCTACACACACACACACTGACATAATGAAAATTCTTATTCTTCCTTTTGTTCATGACTAGTAGTGATGTCTTTGAAATTAAGGTCTATCATTGTATGTATCAGTCAACATGCAACTTGACATCATTTGTACCCACAGCACTCTATTGGATGGCAGAAACCTTCATAACAGTACTTTAAAACCAAAATTGCAACATTTTTTGTGAATTGCACATATAGGAAATATGCAACTCGGTGGTTCCATCAGTAAATAGGAAAGAGATTGAGCCATATTTCACAGCCTGCCTCCGGGTTTCTCTTACATTCAGCATGTGTGGATGCTGTACATATTTCCTGGCTTTCAGACAACATTTTATAGAGAAAAAGATTGCCTGGGATAATTGATTACCTCAATTCCAGACCCCCCTGCACAGGGGACTGAATGGGTGTACTGGAAATTCTACCTTTAGGCAATTGCTTGTGGTCTGATAAGGTTCTAGCAGAATCTTCATGTCAGGTTTCCCTTAATAAAAAGAAATTATTCACTTTGTTATCTTTAGCAAATACATCCTTTTGTACACAGAGCAGGCAGGGCCTGCTGTTTGAAAAGGGCCAGAACTTTAGATGTGCAACTTATGAAGCACTTTTGTCACACAGATGATAAATATTTAGTGCTTTGGGTATACACTGTGTGTTATGTGACCTTCATCCACATGAGGCAGGCCAACTCAGGCTTCAGACTTCAGGAGCTGAAAGTCTCATTCTGGGCTGACCTACTGTCAGAAAGACTTTATGCCAAATACATCCCTGAAACACCATGACCTGAAATGCCCTGACCAAAAACTGCTGGGGATAAAATATGGAAATATGTTCTGGCACACATCCAGGCCATTAGAACAAACAGGACGATGGCCACTGCTGCAGGGAAAGGGCTGGGAAGTAGCTTTACAGATGATGTGTTACTTTAAAATCACCCATTTATACCCCAGGGTTAAACACCTCAAGGAGCATCACATGCTGCAGCAGGATTGAATGTCCTGGTAGGCATCAGGGTACCTAGCTATAAAAGCGCCTTGTGTCTTCCTTCCCCTCTCATCATGCAGCAAAGCTGAAAGAGGCCAGCTGGCTCTTTGTAATAGTGATGCTTTTAAGATGACCAGGTGATGTGGAAGAAAAGCAAACATAACATGGGGGATCCAATGGAAGAGGGATCAAAACTTTCCAGACTTTGATCATTTTCTTGCTGTCGACCTTCTGGGTGTCAGTACGAACCTTTCACACTTCCACCTTCCCAAAAGACCTCACAAAATACAATTTTTCATAACTTACAGGAGGATCGTGAAATCTCTACATTTGCATGAAATTTATGTATCCAGATAGCTTTGTAAAAAACTTATCATACCCAGTGGAGAAGTGTGGCATCTGGTAACATTGTTGAGTAAAAATATAAAGCATTTGTTGAAAAAGTACTAACACACATAATGCAGTGTTTCACACTCTTAAGGGAATTCAGACTTCAGGAGAAAATTCACTGATGTTTTTCAAAGCTGGGAATGACAAGGTTGTGCTCTTGTTTCTTTAAACATAAAGCAGGTGTAACACTGTATTCATAATTCACACTCCTACTGCAGCAGCCCCACCAAAACAGCAGCATCATTCTTTCCCCAACATCACAAGAGAAGGAAGATGTTTGGAACTGTTTTGGCAGTTCTGTGGACAGTAGTGCTGCTCAAAACTAGTGAGAACTCTGAGTCACTTATTTCTGGTTTTTTCCCAATTTATTTTTAAAAAGACAACAAAAGCAATAAAACCAGAAATTATTTTACTGCAAATAAATGGTTTCTTGAAGTGCTTCACTGAAATATTATTTTTGAAAAGTCTTTGCCACTCCCAGGAAATATTGTTCCTATTCTCTTTTAGCAGTGAGGTAGATGCCTTATGAAGGATATCAGGAATTTTCAGTGCAGCGATTCATGTACATATCAGTCCCTGAAATATTAATATAGGAGTTTTTCTGCTGAATTTTTCCCCAGTAGCACTATTAAAACATGTTCATTAACGCCACCTTCTCTGTCACAGTGAGGTGTTGTAGTCACTATGGTTTTTCTTAATGTAGTCATCTGTTTCCTCATAAAGAGCAGTATCAACTGAAAGCATTGACCAATTGGGTGATATGAGGTGATATATGAGGACAGAAATATTTCTGATTTTCTTGTAAAAATGCTATTTTTAATATATAACCTCTGGATATTGTCTTACACACTGGAATACATTCACATCTTACCAACATAAGGGGAAACTGAAGGCAAAAGATCAACCTTGAGACGCATCCTATGAGCAGAGAGGAATGACCTGATGAGGGCTTCCCAACAGACGATTTAGCCACCTAGTTTTTCTGCAAGTCATCCTTGTGTTTTTCTTGGGAATTTAGTTTTGAAAGCCATCACCAACTGCATTTTTAGATTCTGATTCATTACCCATGAAAACTAAAGTCTTGTTTTCAGGGTATTGTTTTAGGGTTCATTAAATATTGAAGTTGGAATACATGATCTTCCTTTTACAGGCAGTACTCATGTGTTAAAAACAGGTGCTTAAGGGGTTTTCTAAAACATTTAAAGTTACTGTGAAATGCCAAAAGATGGCATTGGTGAACTACTAATGAACTACTGTTTTTCATACATGACTTTCTAAATAATGAAAATGTCAAATATTTTGTTTATAATGATACAGATCATTCTTGCTGCAATTTGAGTTATCAGCATCCCATCATATAACATGCAAGTGTTTAACTTGTGACTATAATAATAATATGAAACAGAGTGCAGCAACATATACTGGAAGACAGAGAACTATTACTCTGCATTTGGTTATAAATTCATTTGAAAGAAGAAAGTAAAAGTTGAATGTTGAAATCACTGAAATAATGCCAGTATATAAAATGCTGTCAGTTGATTCGATATAACCTGAAGTCTACACAGCCAATTCATACTCCTTTTGAGTAGTTTTGGCAACCTAAGTAATAATGCTCAAATGTTTGCAGGAATCTACTCATGGACTAGAGCTTAAAACAGTTCTGTTTCCATGTAGATTGTCTCCATGATCCTAAATGGCATTACTTCAGTTAGCAAATTAAAACAATCTTGCTTCCCATGAGGAGTACAAATTAAGCTATGTCTCAATGAGAATTTCTCATTCCTTCCTTGTTTTCCCCCTCTTGGTGATTCCTCTAAATATATTGGGGGACATTTAGAGTGCTTCTTTGCAGAAGCAGCCACACAACACTAGCAAAAAGATAGCAAAAGAGGACATTAACTGACAGGAACAGAATCAGGGAAAAAAAGTAGGGAAGGCAGGACGTTTCCTCATCTTTGCCCAGATACAGTTTTTTGCCCAGAGAGTATAATAGTTTCCATAATAGTCAACTTTCCATGACACAGTAACAGGAAGATTTTCCAAATGTATGTCCGTTGTGATTATTTTAATTAGATCAATCTGTCAGAGAAATAATGTCACAGACATCATTTATGAAACTAAAAGAAATATAAAACTGTTCTGTTTAAAAGTGACCGACAGTGCACGACCTTGCACATGGAGATAGGTTTATGTTGTTGATTTACTGTAACGAGTTCCTCCTGGGTTTGGTAATTAATATCTCCTGAGCTAAGTGCCTCGTGTCATTGCACTAATAAATCTCATCCTGTGCAGAAAGAAGTTGAATTTCCTGAGGTGAGCGTGCCACTGAATTTATATGTACAAAAAGAAACATTTCTCTATTCCCTTTCAGGGAAGTAAATAATTCTGTCTTTACTATGGTTTATGTGACAGCTCTTTTTAGATCACCAAAATGTTAAATTCCATGGGACCAAAACCTATATGCTATCATAGAAATATATTTTTTCTCTATCACTTAAATACAAACGTGAAATGCTTTTCAGAAATTACAAAAGTTTGGATTCATAATACTATTCCTGTCTTAATCCAGTCTGTTTTCAAGCAACACTTGAAAATAAATTATTTGAAAACACAGACCATGGCTGTGTACACACAACCACTAAAAATTACCAAGCAGTTTCTAAAGGGAGGCTGCTCATTCTGCCCTCTCACTCCAGGTAACTTCATGGCTGTAGAATTGTATGTTACCATTTATTACCACATCAACAACATGGCAGTTTGCAATGGACCAAAGGGCTCCTAGAAACAGCTTCCTGCTGCTCTCTACGAGAAGGACTTGGAAATCCTGCAGCAGTGCTGCTCTTGCTCCTGCTCCAGCAGGATGGGGATGAGACAACTGAACTCTGCTCCTTCCCAGAGGTGGCTTCCTGCCCTGCCCTTTCGGTGAATTTTTCAGTGAGCAGAAGCAGTGCTGCATGCCATTGGTTTGGATTGCTCTGGAAAAGCTTACTTGGCTGGGAGGTAAAGTAAAGCCTTCCAAAAACCTTTTCATACCTTCCTTCTTTTCCTTCATATGCAGTAGGGCATATGTACCTCCATATGTGCAGCAGTGCTTATGTGACAACAGAAGCTGTTAATGGGTGGGAAGAGCCAGGGAGTTTTGCTCAGCTCCCTTAACCAAGGGAACAATTATCCCAACCACACCCCCACTCCAACAAAGCTGCCCTATGTGCAGATCCAAATGGATGAGGCCCCTTGCTGCTTCGTCTTGTGTACTCCAGACTTTTCCACCTACCACAATATGGTGTGCCAGAGAAGAAAAATCCATGTGTGGGAGCATCAGAAGGATTTGAAAGGTGTGTTTGCACATAGTATTTCTATTAAATGTTATTATTTAACACTCTTACTTTAAAAGTCAACATATTTTCCTTTTGCACATGTGTCTAAAAGCTAGAACCCAAACAGAACAAAAGGAGCTTTTTTAATCTTAAGAAAACATTCAGTCCCTTTTCCTTAATCTGCTTAAATAACTTATTTATTAAATTAAATTTGCCAAGCAAGCTTTTTCATTCAAAAACATTTGACCAGTTCTGCCTGCTATAAAATATTGAAAAGCAGTGGGATTACCTTGTATGTTCAACTAAAACCAGGAAAAGCTGAGTCTTTTCTGCCAGTGCTGAAATGCCCTTGATGTATCTAAAAATATTTTAGACAATTTTCTGATCTAACTTGAAGGAGTCCTATGTTATGTCTCATCTCACTAGCTAAAGAGGACTAACCTTTCTGAGCTAAGCAACTATAACTTTATTATACTTGTCATCTGCAAGAAGTATGAATGCTCAGCAGGAAATGTTTGTGCTTCAGAGGATTCAGTTTCAACGATCTGAAACTAATCATAAGTTAAGTCAGCTGGGAAAGATAATTATAATAAGGAAACAAAAAGAGTGATAATTGAAATAAAGTTAAAAATGTTTAATAAGTTTTTAAGATCTCACATGGAGAGAAGGCTACATACAGCATATAATAATTCGTTAGGAGGAGAGTAATATCAGAATATATATATGTATATATTTATATATATATATATAAATACCCAGAAAAGGGTAAGATGAGCCTTACGTGGTGAGAATAATTAATAGAAGTTATATGAAATCAGAAAAAAAAAACAGGTAGAAGAAGGAAAGAGCAGGTCAATGTCTGCAGAATATGCAAAACCAAGAAGGCTTTTAGGAGACAGGAGCCGGAGCCCTAATACCAGCTGTGAGCAGAAATGATAGGTCAGTAATGTGGAAAGACTATATTCAACAAATGTTCAAACAAATGTTCAAATCTGCAGTTGAAGGAAGTTATTGAATATTAGAGCTCCCAACAAGGACATAAAACAGAAGGCAGTAATTTGAAACTTTTTTAAATTAAACATGACTGAATAACTTATATTGATAAGTCAAAAAAAAGACTAATCTAAGAAGATGGTCAACACCAATTATGAGGTTTAATACTTTCGAGTAACAGAAAATTTCTGACTAAAACAAAAAAGCCACTGTTAACATTTTGAAAGTACTGTACATATAGTTCAATCATGCTGGTATAAACCCAGACAAATAATGAAGAGGTAATACAGCAATGGGTCAATGCAGAACTAAGGAAAGGAAATAATCGAATTAACTTTATAAGGAAAATGTTCTCAAAAATATTAATGTTTGTTCGTTTGGGGTTTTTTACTGGGACTCTGAGGATTAGCTGAGTGTTGTTGTTAATTTAATACAGTATTAATACAGTTAATAATGTATTCTTAATGTTGTTCAGAAAGGTTTTTACTTTGTTCTGTATACTGTTTTCTCTAAAATGAAAAGATGACAAAAGCTAATGTTGCATACTTTTGAAAGATTCCAAAGTAGTTCACTGAATTGATGTTAGAGTAATTCCAAACAGCTTTTGCCATCATTGAACAGCTGTGTTTCTAATAAGGATCCTCAGGGATCGTCTATATTGAACATCTTTTCCCATCCACCTTGCAGCACATGCAAAAGGCAAAAAGGAAAAGGCTAGGAGCTGAATCCAGCTGAATCCATAGTTATTCCCTTCACCTAAAACCTGAACCCACAGTCAAGCTTTAATGAGCCAACTGGGAATCATAAATATTAGGATTATAAGCAAGGAGCTCAAAATTTAATCAGTTTATCATTACTAAAGTCAGATAAAGAAACAAGATTACATGTCATTTTTACTTTGATCAAAACTACTAGAACTATTTTAGTTCATCCAGTGCAAATTCCATGTCAGATCAGCTTCTGCTTACCTCTGCCCCTTGTGTGTTCTGGGCACAGTGTGTAAACAAGAGGAGCTTCTGCAAAGAACTAAACCTCTATACATATCAGAAATGGGCATGATTTTCAGTGTTTGCATTTTCTATTGGTGCTCTGCTTTCCGAGCAAGATTTAATGCTGGCCACAGTATAGAGAACATCCCTCCAGTCCAACAGCTGTTTCTGCCGTTCAAAAGCTGAGGAAGGGAGGCTTCAAATTCTCTCCTGAACCTAATCTAATGCCTATAGAAACAAAAAGAAAAAACCAACCAAACAAAAAACCCCAAACAAAACAAAAACAAACAAAAACAAATCCCACTCAAGCCTGCTTTGTGGCAGGTTTCTTGTAGTTACCAAAAAATCCCAAACAACACAGATATGAAAAATGTTACACTTTGTTGGAATTAGGCAGGATACTTCCATTAAATTGAGAATCATCAAAATGTCATTATGGCTCATGGATACCAACAAAAGCAGAAGAATTATTCAAAATAACACCAAGGTCTTAATCAGTTTTGTCTCAAAAAGCAAACAGTGGGCTTTGAACTTACCAGAAAAATCTAGATTACTTTATCTCTTAAATCTATCTGCTTCCCTTGTGAATGTCATTTCTTTTTTTGTTCTAGCCTTTGGCCTACAACCATCTGCAGGGTGTACATTGATGCTATTAGACAGCTCAGCAGGAATTGGTCACACCTTCTCTGGGGGCATTTCCTGCAAAGTATCAATTCGTTCCACCAACAGAATGGTTCATTTCTCCTGGTGTCCTATTTTACCTTGTTTTGTCTTTCTCCATTGTCATTTATTTCCTGATGGATTTAGAGGTTTCAGAAATTCACTGACACTCAGTAAAGTGCAATATATCACGTATGTACGCTAGCAGTGTCTGCATCAACACAGTATATCTCCAGGGGTGCTTCATATATTTTCTCCTTCCATCTGAGAATGGAAGATTGAAGAGTGATTGTTATGCTTCTGGGAAGTTGAGTATGTCTCCTTTCTGAAGCAATACTTTATTCAGGTGCAATGCATACATATTACTTATTTAGCAGTCATCTATAATTCCATGTGAGACAGGTAAGGTTTTAGATAAATAGGCCAGTCATAAAAGTAAACAGCTGAGGTTTTATTTTCTCCCATTTGTTGGCAGCAATAACAAATTTGCAACAACAACATTCATGCTGTGCCGTGCAACATATCAATTTGCAGCATTTTAACACTGAGTCCTGCCATACTCTCCTCCCTTCCTATTCCTGAGTAAAAACAAGTTCATAAAAGCCCTGGCCCAGATCCAGAACACCTCAGATCCAGCTTTGAGGGTGTCTCATTTTTAGGTGCCTGTGTTTGGGAAGAGGACTGAGTGAGTTTTCTAAACTAAATTTCCCATTTCCCTTTAAAGGGGAAAGGGGTGAGTACTTGTAAAGTGCAGGGAAGTTCAATCTACTTTGTGAACCCTGATGATACTCTACTGCTTTGTGAAGTATCCCATCAGTACAGGAAAAAAATAACCAGTAGGAGTAACCCTGTGTTCACAGCATCCCAGGACTATGATGTTCTGAAGTTGTTTCTCTTCATTTTGAAACAGTGGCAAAAACCAGAAAATACAGGGAATACAATTTCACTTCCTAAACACTTCTGCTGGGATTGCACAGGGTGGTGTGAAAGATAGTTCCTGTCCAGGCAAGAGAGCAGGCCTAAATCTTGATTATCAATTTTAATTTAGCCTTTCCAGAAATCATCATTTCCAAGAGGTCTGGCACTAAACCAAAACTCAAAAATGAGAAAAATAATAAAACTGGATTTTATCCAACAAGCTAGAAAATTATTCCCTTTGAAATCAGACTTGAATGGTAGGCTTTATTTTGCGTACTTTATATGAATAATCACCACCATTTTCAAAATTATATTAATTTTATCTCTTCAACCTCTACTTTGTGTACAGAAATCCTTAATGCACAAATCATCATTTTCTGCCACATGAGATAAAGTTTTTTAAGTTTATCCAGAGTTGATGTCAAAAGGTGAAATGTAAAATACAGAAAAAAATAACCTCAAGTAAACATGGGCAAAGATATAGATATTAAAGATTAAATATATAAGTTATTCTCATAGTGAACCATCCATTGCCCCTGAAAAATGCAAACATATCCTCAGGTTATTTTAAAATCATACCATCCCACAATGCTCTGGAGATTTTCATGACTGTTAGGATTATTCAGTATGATCAAGATTTTCAGCAGGATCTGTGATTCTCACAGAGGACCAGCCAAACCAACTCAACTGGTATTTAGTGGTTCTGGCTGGATTTCTCTTCTAAGAGCTTCTTGCCTTTTCAAACTTGCATGTTCTCTTAGCAACCACAGCATCCTTTAAGAGGGGTCCCTTTGCTTGCAAGGAACCTGCTCATTCTTCTGAGGACTCTGTCACCTAAACCACCTAAACTATGCCTCTCCTTATCCATTTTCAAGCTAACAACTATTTTCTCAGAAGGCACACACCCATGTATGGAAATGCAAATTTAGCCACAATTGTTTTTTCCTGTTATGTCTGCACTTATTTATCATAGTACCATGTTTCTGGATTGTCTTTCTTACCTTTTTCTGAAGTCAAAGTGTTTGTCTGTCATCAGTGTGACCTCAGTAAAGAGACTTTTAGCATCCAATTATGCCTGACAGTAATTGCTGTTAGCTGGAGATGCTCTGAAGCAGTAAATGAATATTTTCTCTCTTTCTGAAAAGGAAATTTTTAAAGCTGCCTTCAATTTATTAATATAAGAGAAATAACATCATTATCTATGAAACTAGCAAGGAATTGAATTACCAGAAATATTTATGAAGAAGAAATTAAACACATGAAGAGTCCTGGAACCTTAGCAGTTGGTCAATAATAAAGTCTTATTGTCCAATTTGAGGAAGGCTAATATAATATAAGTGTATAACAGTGAAACAGTATAACAGTGAAAGGGGGACCTCAGTGTGATCCAAAAACTCTCCTTGATCTATCTCTGTATCTGGAAATAAATCTTCCCATATATGCTGCTGGGTATTGAACTAAATACCAGTCAGGACACATTAGGAAGAATTATTTAGGTATTAGTAGTAAGATAAAGAAGAATTCCCTAGTAGGTTATGATATTTAAATTCAAAGAATTATGCAAGACCTCCATCCAAACCAAACTCTGTTTTGGGGAAGTCTTGCTTTTATTGCTTATGTCCAAAATTCTGCTCCTGAAAACTTCAGCTCATCCCTGAAGGATTTTAATTCTTGAAGCATTCTCTGAGCAGGTTCAGGGCTGCCTGAGTGGTTATGCCTCTTGGCAGAGGTCACTGCCACACTTGCTGCTCATATTCCATCCTGCTAACAGCCAGCTCAGCCACAGTTTGAGGAAGCCAGGTTCATTGTCCTCTTTTGCCTGAGAATTTTCAAACCTACATCACAAGAAAGAACCCTGACCCTCTGCTCCACCTAACTGAGAGCTGGGAGTTGAATAACATCTGTGCCACTTCTAATCAGAGTGCAAAAGGAAAGACATTTCCTGTGCCCGTTTTTTAGGTCATTCTCCTGGGTAGGAGGAGGGCTCAGGTGTGGTGTCTTCTCCAAGGACTGCCTATGCACTGCAGCTTAGGAGTGGTGCATGTGAAATATATAAACTGACCATGGAAGAACGTCTCCAACCTGTGTCTTTTCTTGCCCCCAGGGAGTTCTCTAACTGCATAATCATGCAAATGGGTAAGCTCTTTCCAGGATTTTCATGCTTTCATGCACATCACAGCAGGTACCACAGGTAATGTCCCCAAGGAACCAGGTGGGTTAGCAAAGCAGAGTTAACAAACCTCTAATGGATAGACCTGACCCCTATTCTACACCGCCCATAAAGATGGGGAGAATTATTTTATTGTAAGGAAAGAAATGGTGCTAACATTACTAATATACTATTTTAATTTAAAACAAATATTTTTAAAAATATGACCCATACTCATCTTTAAAGGAATGCAGTGTGGACCTGTGGAAGGGAGTGAAAGAAAGAGATGGGTTGCTGCAGAGTTGCCCATGTGCCACAGCAGTCCTGAGAACTGTGTCAAGCTAGAGACATCCTAAACTCCCTTCCTCTTTTTCAGTAGCTCTCAACAGCAGCTTCAAGGCCCACTAACCTTGTTTATTACCAAATGTAATGTCATTTGTTGTTTGTGTCTCTCGAAGAGACAAAAGTTATTCTAACTGCAAAGGGATGGTATATAAATGGTCTCAAAAATACTATAAAACTGTATGTAAAAATAACTGTATGTAAAAACTGTATGTAAGAATACTAGTCTTTGATTCATGATGGTAGAATCTGTAATTTATAATGACACGGGTGAAATTTAAAGATCTCTCTATACAAATAATATACTTTCATTTTATAAAAACTGATCAAGGTGAAAGAAGTAATATACAGTATATAATGCACACGTGTCACTGGCAAAAGTGTTGCACAATGCAAATCAGCTACTATGTTTGCATTATGTAAGGTCATACATTTTTCACTTGTTTCAGTAACTTCAATTATGCAATACTTGATGAATGCCTGTAAGCAGAAGTTGCTACTAACCAGAGCAGAAACAAAAACTTTTAAAGAAATCATAGTTCTTTGCTTCCCAGTAGGATACAAAAGTAACAGAATTTGTACAACAAACAAGGATAAAAGTACAGGCCTTTCCCATATTATTATTAAGCTGATATCTGAAATACCATACAGATTTTAGGAAGTGGCAACTGTGGAGTTTGTGTATGTATGAGAGACAGATGGAGACGATCAGCTGTAATGTCTCCAAAGGGGCTTTTGTGGTGCCTCAGACCAGTGAATCATGAAATGAGAAATGTTTGTGTGATAGAGCCCAGGAGCTCTGTATAAGATGAAAGCAAGCACCATCAAGTGAGTATTCTTCAGCCTGAAAACAGAGCAAGAGACATTCATTTGACTGATTTTTTGTAAAAGATAGTTCCAAAGAGCTTGGTAGTTTCACATTTCACAATTTTCTGTACAAAACAGTGCCCAGTTTCAGTTACTGCAGGGGTAATATTAAATGTGAGTCAAAAGACTGAAGTGCTACTGCTGTTATGACATATAATGTAAGTATTTTTACATTTGAATTTGAGCTGTAAAAAAATACTATATAATAGACTCAACGTGAATTGTAGGCTGAGAACCATCATGATTATACATGCTATTTTATGAAACAAACTGGGCCTGAAAGTTGCACCTTGTTTTGGTCTTAAAAGTCTTTTTTGTATGTTTATTTTATACGTACAGCGTGACTGAAGCCTTTAATATCTCTCAAGGTCTTCAGCTTCCTCCTCTACTTAGCAAGAACCTACTTGATTTGGTTCTGGTAGTGCCCACAAACATTTCGGTTTCAGTGCAGCTCTTCTAACTCTTACATTAAAATTTTTGTTCTCCAAGCAGGGCAGACCAATTTATGGTGGTCAAAACCAATTTTTAAATTTCAGGTTAAACGCCATCCACTAAGGGGATGAGCTGTGCATGCCTGCTTGGTCATGCACAGGGCAAGAAACAACTGGGCTGGCTCTGGAGTCAGACCCATTTTTGACTGTCAGGAGGAAGCTCTCATGAGCCACACTGAGCTGATTTGGCTTAGCCATTGAAAACATTCCTGATTCATTGGGATGAAACAGGAAGAAACTAACAGAGGCATGCACATATGTGGGGTGCGCAAACTCACTGCACAGATAGCTTTGATGTCTTTTGTCTCCTGAAGTAATAAGCATTAGGTAAGTGATGTTAGTGGTTAGACCTTGTGCTTGACTGAGATATATCCTGCACTATTGTTGGCGTGAATTCAAGCAAGAATGTAGAAGAACTGGGGTTTTTTGCTGAAAAAACCTTACAGCTCAATGGTCATGAATGTATCCTCTCAACTAAACATTTTTAAGATCTGAAAGGTAAGAAGAGATAAATTGTGGTTCATTCCACATCTATAACGATGGTCATTTAGCAACAGAAATACATGAAGCAATAAGCTGTGTGCCACTCTTTAAGCTAATAGATTAGGTCATTTTTCTATCATGAAGAGTTACTATTTTCATGATCTTCCTATCACGTGTTTCTACTGGAAACCACAACTTCTGAAATCATAAAGACTGTGAGTTAATGCTTGTTTTCATATAAGCCATGGAAGCCAGGAAGTTATTAATATGTTTTACATCTGCTGCCTTGGTGATTTTTAATATGTTGTACTTACTGTAAATACTAAAGAGGGTACTTTGCATTTGGTACATGATCTAAAAATCATGTACTAGGCAAAAGAAACATATCTTATACACAACATCAGGAATTCCTTATGTCATTCAAATTTTGTCTGCAAATTCAAATAATTTATATAATTACCACCCAAATGGGGAAGAAAGAATACTATTCTAGTAAAAGTCTTTACAATGGCAGAATGACAGTGGCTCCACACACTTCCTAGAACAGAGACTTTGTCTGTTTGCCCTCCACTGCCCTCCAGGCCCCTTAATTGTTGACTTGGGGTAGGGATGCTGTGGTGAGTCATTGGTGGCCCCAGTCTTTTGCCGTGAGAATGATAATGATGATTATTTCCTGTTTGTCCCTGAGGCCACTTGGCACTTCTTTTATGTGCTTGCTATCACAGTATGCACCTTGCTTTTTCTTCATTTGTTTGCAATTCCACATTGTATCTGCATTTGCTACATGTGCTTTGTTTTACATCTGTTAACTACCTGGTTCTGGTTGTCAGCTTTGAAAATACTTTCGCCAGTCCATCCTATGCCCCTTCATCTGCCATCCCATACCCCTCTGCTCTTTTCACAGTCTTGTGTACCCAGTTCAATCTTCCCATTTGCATCAACGCACATGGGAAAGGCTCTAGTGAAGTCACAATTTCTGTCTGAGGACTTTCAGCCTTTAAGTTACCCTGGGTTTCCTTGTTTTCAAGAAGTTCAATATTTACAGCAAAGCTTGATATAAGTGTAATTATGTGTTTGAATTCCATGTTAACAGGTGAGCTGATTGCTTATTTTAAGGAACTGACATTTTGTAGATGCTGGAAAAATTTCCTAACTTCTCATTTCTAACCCTGATACTTCAGAGGCGTAATTGAGGGATTCACTCTACGGTGTAAAAAAGATGCAAATTAATCAGTGCAAAAAGTCCATCAGTACCATCTGCAGTTGATTTCTGCCTGATCGTTCAGCAGTACCTCTTACACACAACAACTGGATGCCCTTATTTGAAGAAGAAGGTGTAAGTCACCATTTTGCCTATTTGAAACCTAATTAATCATAACAGTTTTGGGGAAGTTGCCTGTCAGTTGATTTTGTGAGTTTGGTTTAGAAAATTTTCCTGTGAATTTGCAAAACAATTCAACTCTTTCAGAACTCGGTTTCCTCAGTGCCTCAAGGACAAATCACAGGAAAAATTCCTCTCCGCTCACTGCTTACTTAGCACCTTTGCTTACAGAAAGGATCCTGTGAGCACTCATCATTTTATTTCAGTGTAATACCAATTTTTTCATTTCACTTTCACTGGAAGCAAGATGTCACCAGCTATTTGGTTATGGGTGTTCAAGGCTGACATTTTTTCCTGAAAGAATTGTCATTTCTTCATTTGATATAAGCACATCGCTCTTGTTATGCTAATGGATGTTTCAAAGAATATATATTACTAACCCCTTCATTTTCTGTGTCAGACAACATCCTTTAAGTACCACTTCTTAAATTCCAAAAACTACTTTTCTTCCACTGTCACATTTGCAGACCCCATTGCCTGCTCATCCCTCTTCATTCAGTATCGTGGCTATTTTTTTCCAAAACTGCCCTTAACAAGAGAAGTCAAAGTCTAAGTTGATATAATAAAATGTTGTGCTAAACACCAACTGCTTCATGAGCAAATCCTTTTGAGGTAAATGAAAAAAGTCAACAGCTTACATCAAGCTTCTTGTATTATCATGTTTGGAACCTGTCAGCCTATATTTTTGTACAAATATCTTTGAAAATCTTCTGCTTCTGTCATGGTGTTCTAAAGATAGATGGATTAGTAATAAATCCCTATTTGATTAAATAATTCAATTCTTGTCAGCCATAATTAAACACTAGCTCTTAACAAAACTCTAATTATTTCTGCTTAGATTGCTCAGGTCATATAAGCTACTCTTGCTTCTAAAACATGCAGCAGCTCTCAACCTAATTTAGTCTTGTGGTTTTTTTTACCTTGTTGTTATAAACCAATTCATCACAGTCAATGAGGGCCGCAGATGCCAAGCACCCTATTCCTGCATCATTTTGGGACCCTTTCTCTACTGCCACAGAAATCTCAGAGAACAAAAGAACCCATTCAACAGATACATACCTGCTTTTCAGCAGCATTGTCCAAGACAGAAGGCAAGGTTCACTTCCTGGTATCTTCCCAACACCATGCCCCATTTGGTTCCTTCCTTTATAGTATTTTTCATACAGATCTTTTACAGTGAACACTCATCAGATTCCAAGCTCAGAGAAAGGTGAAAACATTTTCTTTATGATAATGCAGAATATCAGTTCAACTCACAGAACTTGTATAAAATAATGGAAAACCACTGTGATCTATATTTCCGTTCTGTTCAGTCCAGAGAAATTGTGGATGCCCCATCCCTGGAAGTGTTCCAGGCATAGCTGGTGTCCCTGCAGGTAGCTGGAACTTGATAATCATTAAGATCTCTTCCAACTCAAACCATTCTATGATTCCCTGGTGTGTTTAAGTTAGATGTTTTTATGTCCATACATGTAACAGGTTCCTTTCAGCTTCAATCAAACTTCCCTTGCAGGTAAACCTGCTTTCAGATTGTTCGATAGTGCCAGACATAGACAAAAATCTGGAAAAAAAAATCAAATATTTAAAACAAAAAAGAAGGAGAAGAAGAAAATACTAACTTTTCATCAACCATTTGAAAAAGACCTTTTTTTTTTTTTTCACAGAAACTAAGTTTGGAGTCCAATTTTTGAAAAAAACCTGAAGATCGCCAAAGCGAAAACATGTCCCATTTCATCTTAGTCTGGAAATTACTCAGCTTCAAAATGATGCCAAAAGCAGTCATTGGTCACTGAAAAAAATTGCCTATGAGTAAAACCTCTCTCTTAATAAATTAAGATTGCACAGCCTGCGCAAATCTAATAAATTTATTCCACTTGTTTCTTACTCAAAAAAATCACAGAACAGGAAGTGGGTTTATTTTATTTATTTGGACTGACTTCAGGTCTCAGAGTACTTTGGAGACTTTCAAGACCATACAACATCAAAACAAAGTAATTTTACTCGGGATTGCATGGCCTTTTATTTAAAAAAAAATAACACACTCTTGTCTTACTTCATCAGATTTCTTCTGTTCATCCTTTTATATATAAAAAGAAATGAACTTTGGAAAGTTGAAAAGAAAAGCTTTTATACAAGCTACACTGCTTATTTCTGCCCATTGGCCTGATAAGCTATTTCAAGAAATTCTTTCAATCAGTTTTAGAGGAAGCCAAATGGGATAAAGTGCAGTTTCACGGATCATATCCAGATAAAAATAAGTACACAGAGGCTACCATCCCTATCTGACCACATTTTATCAACTTGAACAGCAAGGAGATTTTGGATGTAAAGACACCTTGATAAAGGTGACTGATCAATTCAGATTTTATAAAACAGGACTCTTTTCAAAACATGACTCTTTCGGTACAACAACCAAAACCAATGCTCCAACAAAACAGTTTCTATAATACTTCTTTGGGAAAAAAAAAAAACAAACAAAAGAGTGCTAGAGATTTTCAACATCACAAGAAATATTGGCTCATCCTTCAGTGGATGGAATAGATAGAATATAATACAGATGGAATATAAAATTGGGAAGGCAAAGCAGAAAGAATCCCGTAGTTAAAGCACAGATGGATAGGGATAACAAAATGCTGTTCCCTCAACTATGAAACCACTCTTTTGTTGATTGCAAGTGTTACAGCACGATGAATCATGACTCAATCCCAGGAAGCAAGTTGAACAGGCATGAGTTTAAAGCTGGATTTCAAACTCTCTTGCAGCTGAAAAAGCATTGCAAATCTTCACACTTCTCCCACTGCATATTATTATGACTGGGTTGTGGCCCTGTAGGTCAGGAGCATCTGCCTCTTGTAGATGTCTGTTTATCTACAAGAACAACTGGCAGTTTTCTTTACAGGGTTCTGTCCTGAGTTTATCAGCAAATACAACAAATGACTGTGATAACATGACCAGATTAATTACATGTACTATTTCTTCTTCTTCTCTCAGAAACTTAATAAACTATTGTGGTTATTACTTATGAATATTGCATGAACATTACACTAGAAATACTGTTCAGGCTGCTGAATATCCATTTTCACTATGCAACAAAAAAAAAAAATTAAAAGCCCACTATGCTTAGACTTTCAGTCCAGATGGCATAGATTAAATCACATGCTCTTTTACAACACATTAGTCATAAGGCAGTGACATGCAGACTATATGGTGAAAGCCTAATCTCTAGGGGTAAGAAATGGCCATCAAAAGGACAACTAAAAATGAGGGCAAATTTCCATGAGCTGAAGTGATGGGCTTCTCTTAGAGCTTGACTTCCAATAAAATAATTCATTTTTGTATAGTATGCTTTTCCAGTTATCATTTCTCCAATCTGAGCATGAATGCTGATCCATCCATCTGGAAGAAAGAGTAGAAATTATTTGCTGAATTAGATAAGTAGTTGTCTCCCATCAGGTACAGGTAGAAAGGGCTGGAGCTTTGCTGAGCTCCTCTTGCAGGCCCTAATCTCACTGCTGTCACTCCAAGAGCTCCAAAAGGCAGGTCAGTGAGTCAGGCAAGCTCCTACCCAAAATACACTTATAGAAGAGAAAAAAAAAGTCCTGACACTGGAACAATGAGCAGCCCACTTGTTTCAAGAGTTTTGGAAGAATTTGACTACCTGGACTAAAGCACATTTAGTAAGGAAAAGTGACACTTTGATTCATGTGTGTGAGCTTGGGGGGACTTTGATTACGTTGAATTAGATCAGCCAAACAAGATTTAGTTACAAACTACTGCAGAACATTTATATTTTTGGTATTTTGGATATTTTAGCTTCATTACCCTTTGTTCCCCCTTCTGTCTTCCACTCCTTATAAATGTTGAATGATTTTCCATTCATTTTGCAAAAATGAAGCTGTGATGTTTCTTATTCTCCTCTGTCTTTTCTGAATATATTGAAACACAGCACCTACAGGAAGGAATGTTATTTGGAAAAGAAAGTTCTTACAGAGGATGGAAGAAAAAAACCATTGTGTTCTCTTTTATTTTGTCATTCCCTTCATTTTTTATCTTGGTTTTCTCTTCCTTTCCTGTGTAGTTACACACAAAACTTTGGTAAATAGCTTCAGGGACCCATCCATCCCTGGGCTTGACCAGCACCCAAGGCAAATCAGGAGACAGAGAAAGTTGTGAAGGATGTCAGAGGGCAGAATCAAAACACAAATCAGTTAGAAGAGAATAAAGTTTCTTTCAGAAACATTGTCTGGATCATGCTGGAGAAGGACCTGGTAGATAAGGATATTTTTAATGGAAAAGCACGCCTTTTTCAAAAGTTAATATTATGATAAGGCACTGGAAAATGTTTTCAAGAGGAGTAAAGGATGTCGCATGCCTGGAAGTATTTAAGGCCAGGTCGGATGAAGCTCTGAGCAACTTGGTCTAGTGGAGGGTGCCCTGTCCTTTAGAGGGAGTCTGGATATGCTCTTTAAGGTCCCTTCCAGTCCAGGCTTTTTTGTGACATGATTCTATGATATATTTTAAAATTGATGCATGATTTCATTCTCATGAGATGATTTTTCAGGTACTTTATTGGGACTGTTTGCAGAAGATTGTGAAGAGTTCAAATGTACTTCCTCAGTGCCACATAATTTTTCTGTTCCTTAGAAAAAACTGTGTTCTGGAAGTAAAATTTCCAGACAAGATACCTAAATTCACAGAAGAGAAAAATTGTGCATAGTGGTGCTTTTGAACAGCAGGGTGTGACTCTACTGCAGGACTACAAGAACACAATACTGTAGGACTTCTGTTTGAGCACTGGGCTGCACCCAGAGCTATGTGAGATGAATGCTGTGCTCATAGGCTATTCACTGCTCAAATGACAGATCCATCAGACAGACAGCTGTCCCTCTGCCTGGGAATAGCACTGAACCACTCACTGCAGCACTACCAAAACTGTTTGGGAATTGCCTCCTCACGCAAAGGTTAGGGATACCAGCACATATCACCATGTCGGTGGTTATCATCAGGAGCTGAGGAGGTTATAAAAGCTGAGAAACCCACCTGCCACTCCTCTTCCACAGGCTGTTGGGTCAGATGTAAAAACAGAGGAAATGCCTCATAAAGCCAGTGTGGGCATGAATTTTCTTTTCTGACCAAGTGAGCCACCCTGTGGTATAAAGCTGTTGTATGTATTGTCATTGAAATTATTATTTTTTCATTGAAATGAAATTATTTTATGAACAGTTTCTGGGACAAGAGTAGCTTAGAATGAAATAAATGTATTTTCCAGCAAGTTTCATGCAGCAGAAAAAGGCACTTGCAATTTATAAAATATATATAAATATTTCCCAGGCAGCACAGCTCTCCAGCTATTCCCCAGATATCAACTTGGTGTACCTTTAAGTGTTATATCACCAAAATATGAGAAAGAAAATACATAAGTCTCATGTACATAGAGGCAACATTCTATTTTTGGTGTTATATTGAGGTAAATCAAAATTCAGCCAGTGAAGAAAATTGGTCTCAGATTCACTGGTATTAACCTGAAAGCAGAGCACAGTCCTTGAAATGCAGTTATATAATGTCTGGAGAAGAGATTCTGGTAGAATAAATGATCTTTGAAATGCTACCAGCTAATTAAGCTGAAGTCAAAGCCCAAACCTAGAGCTTATTGCCGCGTATTAATTTAGAAAAACAGATTATTCATGCTTTGGATGTTACCTTTTCGTTTGGGAAAAGCAGGTATGTCCTTAAGGAAGTTTTGGCTGGATTTCACTTGCTTATTTTAAATTTAAAATCCTCAAGAGGAGCCAAGAGAACTTGATAGCTGATAAACATCTGAGACCAAGGGGGAAACATCACAACATATCATCAATATTTTTAGTTTCCCATGAATGATTTACATTCCCCTGCACTATCAGATATCTTCAAAAGAACATATCAAAACTGGAGAGCCGTGCACTTGGTTCATGGGAAGTTAAATTTGCTGCAAAAAGCCCTGTGAATTCAAAGCCCTGAGATCAAGTTCTGATCTCCTATGTTGGGCACACACTTGCAGTCTGGCTTTGAAAAGTTTCAGTGGGTCTGGGGAATTTCCAGGCTGTGTGATGGCATGCCTACAGGCAAGTCTCCACTGAGCTCTGTTGCAGAGCATTAAAACAGAGCACAGGTCTCTGGGAGTGACTGGTACAAATAGCTGTTGTTTTCTGTGGCCTGAGCACAGCTTCTGCCATCGGGGGCTTGCATGCCACCCCAATTCAACTGTCCCAAAGAAAGCTGGGACCACTGGTTTCTAGGTCAGGCTGGGCAATCACTCTTCCTGTGTGTTTTCAGTGTATGTTTTAAACATTTAAGCAATGGCAATAGCTTTTTTTTTTTTTTCTTTTGTAACTTTCCATATCGGAACAAGCTAAGAATACCGAATGGCAAAATTCAATCTTTTTATAGCAAAAGCTATTCTTAGCAGTTTGGTGAGAGGACAACTGAGATTCAATAATATGCCCAAAATCACTGAGTGTGCTGCAGAAATTGACTCCGAAGATCTTAGTAAACAGCATACTGATGCCTTGCCCTTGACATGTTCTTACCTATTGCAGTGCAGACTGAATCAAGGCTATTTTCACCAGTGGATCATCATTCCTCATTATAGTTACTGCAAAGTGGTGGGTTTGGAATCTATCAGAGAATATATAAATAGACCAGGAATGCATAGTGACAAAAGCATGAGCATGCAGTGTTTTACAGAATCCATGCAGAAAGAGCACTTGATTACAAAAGCGTTTTGAAATTCTTTAGTATTTAAGAATTTTTATTTGTGCTTTCCTTTTACACAGTCTTAATTCAATTGCTGAAGTGCTGCAGGTAATCTCCAATCATTGAGTATTTAAATAAAAAATATAGCAAGCATCATCATCTCTTCTGTCCTACTGTGAGCTCAGAGATCCCCTGCCTCAATAGATGGCCAGTCAGGAGTGAGTGAGCACCCTCAGACCAGAACTGGAAATAAGAGCTTTCCTTCTGCCATGGAGCCCAAGGAACATTTTCTATAAATGCAGGTTTCCATGTGTGTTTGTAAAATCTACAAAGCAAATAGTATAATCCAGTATAATCCTCAGCCTTTCTTCATTGTTGCTGGAATTTAGTGAATAACTGCTAAAAATGGAAGGAGAACAAACAATCATGTGAGAACAAACAAACTATTTTTTAAGAATGCAGTAAAAAATAGCTTTAATATTCAGCACAACTTAATGAATTGAAGACACTTTTTACTCAATCCCTACCAAGCTGGAACATTTTTTCCTTGCAGCTAAATGAAAGTCCTTCATTCTCTTTAGAAAGCTGTTGTATGGAATGACAAGATAAAATCAGTATGAGTTACACTGGCTTTTGTTATAATATGGCTGTCATACACGAAGGTCTTAGTGGCATTTAACAAGTTAAATTTAATCTCTATAGAAATAACTTTGGCTAAATCATATTCAGGAAGAATTCACGACTGATGCCCCTTTTAATTAAAAGACAAAATGTTCCCAGGTCAGGCTGGTCTTAATGTTGCTGTGTCATTAGAGAAAAATGCTGGCTGTTACTTAGGTGACTCATCAAAATGCTTTCTTACTCTTTATTTCATTCCAAGAAATTCATACAGAAAAAATATTTTCAGAACATTGAATAAATTTGATTAATAGATCTGAGGATTTTTCTCGGATGCTTATCTTCTCTTACAGCCACTGATGCAGCAGTACATGTTTCTGCAGCCCCCTTCACCATTAGGCTCAACCTTCACTGGAGTAACCAGACACCAGGACATCTGGATCACCATCCAAAGATTCCTTTTTTTCCTCATTGTGGTGGCTATCAGGAAAAGCCCATGTCTACAGCATTTAGGCAATGTAAATCCATGAGTACAGGCATTTGTCCTAAGCACACTAGTATGATCACTGAGTTAGGGAAACAAGTGAAAGAGGCTATTTAGATTAATGTCATTCATGGATTTTTTTAAACAAATTGTGATTTTTTTTTTTTCAGTATTTGGTTAATTTCTCATGATGCTATTTAAGACTGATGCACCTTCTAAACAGATTTGTCACTACTCATTACATGGCCTTGACAAAAGATCTCATTACTTTTGGAAAAGAGAGTAGTTTGTCCCCCTGACATTCCATATCTGCAGCCAGGCAGAAAACTCTGAACCTTGCCATGAGCCCAAGAACTTCCTTTGTGTTTCTGTGAATGCAAGTGACCAAATCCATAATATGCTTTTTTAAACTGCAATCCTCTCCAGAGTTTGGCATTTGTTCCAGCTAGGACTTGTCATCATGTTCCATCAGGTACTTTTTGCTCCTGTAAAAATGTCCCCAAATGTTCACTCATCTTTAATCACAATAAATTTGTCTCATACTTAATTGATTTTGCAAACTAAGGTATGACTCTGAAAAAATGAAATACCGCCCAGAAGGACAATGGCAAAATAAGCCAAGCACTTTCCCAGTTGTGGCTCTCAACTGTTATTTTTTGGCATAAATTCTTAGTGTAGGAAGAGAGAAAATTGAGGGGGAAAAAAATACGAAAAGGTATGCTTCTATAATGCAATTGGAAAAGCAAACAAAATCTTTACATCAGTAAGTTAGGGCTGAGATTTTCTAACACAGCAGGTTTGTTCTGGTGTTTCTTGATGGTGGCTACAGAATTTTGTTTCCAAAACAGCACCGAGACATGATGTTCCTCTAGCCCCTTTATTTTGCCTGATTCTGACTGGGCAAACAATAATCCCTGTCAGCTCCAAAGTAAGAAAGTAATGTTGCATTTCCAGTTGAATGATTCAATACTGTGCAGAGAGTGGAGACCACAGTAATGTCACACATTAACACCTACAGGGAACTTGACAGTAATTTGTTTCACTTTTTTACCAAGGACAGTTTGGGACAGTTAGATTTATGAAGCCATAATAAAATATTGACCATGTCAGTGGTAGAATTACATCCATTTCACTTTCTTGCTCTTTCTCCCTTACTTATTTTTAGTGCTGTTCAAATACCTTCCTATGTATCTGCACAGAGCTGTAAAAGAAATATATTGACTTAAATGAATGATTTAAAATGTAATTTATTATACTCTCATAATTTCAAATGATAATAACATGTTTCCTCAGAGACTTTACTCAAGTAAAAAATAAATGAAAGAGCTATTATATTTTCCCTCTCCCTTCAGAAATTTTCAGTCGCTTACTTCAAAAAGCCCAACTTTGACATTCTGAGATATTCTTACCCTGTCCCTCCCTGAATCCCCTGCCCTTCTGTTTTTCTTCCCCGTTTGTTGCATTGCCCACCCACTGCAGGTGGGAATTTACTCTCTTCTGACTGAAGAACATTGATACTGGTCAAGCAGAGCACTGGTGATCTCCTTTCTGCAGGGATGTGTTCATCCTGCCAGCACAAAAATGGCAGTCCTGACTTCTGTATTACAGAGCTGCACACACTTTCAGTTCTCTTCCATAAGGGAGGGGAAAACAGCAGCTGTGCCCCACAGCAAGGGATGAAGTGTGTATCCCAGTGTGGAACAGGTGTTCCCTGACTATGTCTGCTTTCTGTGGCATAAAACCTGGGATGGCAGATCTACCCCATGTGAATATAAACCTACAAGGGTAATAAGTGTTCCATCTTGCTGTGCTTGCTGTCCAGGAGCTCTTCTTCAGACAGAGGGAAAGCCATAATGCACAGCCTGGTCCAAGGGAAGGGATGCTGTAGCTGTGCTACTGCATGTACCACCTCCATGGGAGCAGGGTGAGGAAACTGCCTCTGCTTTTCACCTGGAGCTGTCTTGTGTGCCTCTTTATTCAGGTTCTGAACTCTCCCACAGCCTGACTGCAGAGCTGGGCTATCACAGGTACCACCATCTTCTCTCCTGGGCTGTTACCAAATTTAGAGGTGGTGGAGGTGGCTCCTTTAACCATGGGTTGCACCTTACTGGAAGGAAGTTGAGATGCACATGAATATCTAAGTCTGACATTAGATGTGCAAAAGCAGGGTATTTTCTTTAACACGATGGTATCTCACCACACTTCTGTGGCATGACAGTGAAATCCATCTTCCTCTAACCAAACCATCAGCAATGTGTATCTTTTTGGCAGATTCAGAATGGGAAAGGGTGCTCCAGGGCCAAATACAAGAGTATTTGGTGCCTAAGAGAAGAAAGACTGAGGAGATCCATCATGGAAAACTCTGACTTGCTTCTGGCAAGATTGATGATATTTTTTGCACAAAGAAAAATTAATGGATCTGTCTGAGTTCAGAATTAATTAGAAGAGAGACACAAACATGCAGAGAACTTTTCAAATGTCTTCAGTAGTTTAGAAGGTAATACACAGTTTGTCCATGTTGTCTCAGGCTATCATTTCATCCCTGCTGCCAGGCTGTGTCTAGAGAAATATGTAAGCACTATTTTATCAAGTACAAACATCCAGAGGATTGGGTTGCCTGCTTTCCATCAGTGCTGTAGGAGAGAGTTACAGGTTTGTACTTCTATAATATGTTGAATAATTTCATTCAGCTTTTCAAGTTATCCCAGGTACTTATCAGAGATGTATGGGGAGATATTTGGTTTGTCATCATCCTAGATACCAATTTCTCAGGTTCTTCTGAATATCTCACTTTGGGGAAGAGAGAAGACTCCTCTATATTCTGTGAATCCTTCAGTTTGAAGGAAAACTCTCTCACTTCTGCATTACTTCGTACAAATTTCACCTGTCTGTGAAACCACTGCCACATATCCTATTTTTTAAAATATTTTTAAGTGTTCTGTGACTTTTTCCTTGCACTGTGCCTTCATTTTCCTTTGCCTCTCAACATTCATGTCAAGTTAGATGGAACAGTCCCTGGGGGAAGCCAGCCACAGACATTCACAGATTTCTATAGCTAAAGGGATCTTCAGCTCTTCTCACCATAAGCTATTCTCACTTTCTGGAAATACCTAATGCAGTAAAGTTCAGCAATGAACAAAGTTTAGAAAGAAAATGGTGTTGAGGCTTTATGTAATTGCAGGGATGAGAAAGAACTGTTGGTCTGCATGAAGAGATCATCTGGGAATGCAGCCTTGGACTTGGGACATGTCCCTGTTCTTGACACACCCTTACCCTTGGATGTAGGAGAGGGGGGATGCAGAGCAGCTTGCTGGGGACTCCCCCATCTCTGAGAGATTCACAGCAGGTTTCTGTGAACAGAATTTTAAGATTGCTCTTTCCTTTACAACTAGTCCACAACTCAAAACAAAGCTCAGCTCTTACCTCTTAAAATATTACTTGCTCTAAAAGATATAGATGAATACTGACAGTGAGAGGAAGCTTTGATTGACTATGAATGCATTGCCTCTGATTCACCTAACTGAAAAAATTATTTATTAGATTTTAAATGCAAGATGCAGAGATTCAATCTGTTAGAAACAAACTCAGAAAAGAATGGCAAATGTCATGAGTTATAACCTCATGTACAAAATGAAGTTGCAGTCCCTTCAAAATGAAGCGTCCTGCTCTGGAAAATTGTATCCAGACAACATGCATGCTTAAATATGAAGCAATTTTATTTCATGGTGTTTCTAGGCGTAATTCTTTTTACATAAAGATCACCTGAATTTTCACTAGTTTCATTCTATGCTACCATGATGTCATGTTCTGAAGGCTTGAAAAGGTCTCCTCCAATTACACCTGACAGGTTTTGGGCATCTGAGAAAGAGCACTCCAGTCCTGTGGCTTCAGAGAGCTGCACAGCTCCGTCCCTCCAGGCAGGTGTTTCTGCTCTTTCCAGCTGAACTGAAGACAGATGGAATTTGACAGTGTTTCCCCTTCAGTTGCTTCCTAAGGAAAATTAGCTAGCTTCGTCTTTTGGTTGATATAGTCACAAATGACAAACAATTGACAGCCGAAGGTATTTTCCCACACTAAATCCACAGATCTGACAGAAAATACCGCTGAAACAAAAGCAATAATAAGAAAATAAACTGCCATGTGCCTGTGAAATGAGAATGTTTTGTAAAAAGGACTGCATTTTTTATCTGTGTCATTAATGGCAGATGCAAAGCTAATCATGGTATTGGTTCAAAAGATGAAGTTAATAATAGGGAGCCCACAGGGCCTTTTTGCTAATATTGCTGTGCCACAGCTATGTTCAAGCTAGACAAGAAAAGAGATTAATTCCAACTGTACAAATGGTGAGTTCCAAAAGCTGTAGCATGGGGACTAAATGAGTGAGTTCTACAAAATTCTTCCTACACCATATCCAGGTTTTTTAAAGGACTCCGTGAATTTATAGTAAGAAGACCACAAAGGAAAATGTTACAGTAATGAATTTGCAAACTTAGGGAAGAAAGGTGTTAGAAATACTTCTATGTCTAAGAAATTCACTACTTGGCATATCTATAACAGATATTCTCAGGCTATAGTGGTGTAATGTGATGGAAAATAAATATTCAGGCTGATACAAGAGACTGCTAATACAACCTTCATGCTGGCCCTTCCTTTGCCAAGTATCCAGCAATACAATTTCTGCTCTCTGCAGTCACAGAATAAATAAATTCTTGCAAACTTTCTCTCCTGACCTCAAACAGTGGAGAAAGCAAATTTTGCATTCTCTTGAGTTTGGGAGCATGTCATATCTATTTACTAGAGTCCCATGGTATTTCTTGCTCTTATTTTAGTCCACATCAAAGGAAAATAGCAGCTCAGTCTTATTATTCCAAATGCCTATTGATCTAAGGTCCTTAGGGACAAACCTTGGAAGCACAACGATCTTATGGTTTTGTTTTCTGAGGTCTAAGGGTAGATATCAGATTTAGGATAGTATGCAGCTTTCCAAGAGTATTTGAATGTGGTAATACCTGACCATACAACTATTAAAAAGAAAACACTCTAAAAATGACCTCCAAAAAAAAAATAAAACCACTTAAGACTTGCTAGTTTGTTTGGGTTTTTTTTTTCAATCCAAATTACCATATTTTTTTGCAAGTCTTTAAGTTCAAAACAAGGCAAGAGAGTGAAAAACCAGATGGTTATACAGGACAATCTTTGTTCCTGTGTATACAGGGATTTATGATGTGCTCATCAGTACCTATGTGGGCATAAATAAAAAGATCCAGTCAGAACAGGACTGATAGTTTTCTACTTGTGTTGCTTCACATGTTTCAGAAATTCCACTGAGTCTCCTGAAGTCACAGCAGATTTTACAGACCTCCAGCAAAGAAATAAGAACCACCATAGGCAGTAACACAGATTTTAGTCTTTGTCAGAAATCAAGGGGTTAATAAGTGGTAAAAAAACTCTATTACCAGCTTTCTGCAGATCTAAATGTCATTAGTACTTCACTGAATGGACGGTTTCTAGCTGTATTGCATAAAAATCATTCCTTTAAACTACTCCTTTCACATACTGTGCAATACATACTGGTTATGCAGTAAGATCATTACCAAGGTAATTTCTTTCAGCAGCATTATAAAATTTTTATTGGATCAATAGCTGCTGAAGTATTGAAAGTAGTCATAAATTTTTATGGCATTAACAGAATTCAGTAATTTGTCACTCAAATGGGTCCAAATGAACAAGGTCTGTGAAACTCTATTTGACAGTTGCAAAAGCGATTGAAATAATGCAGATAATTTGGAAAAAAAATAGTTGGGTAGGTTTGTCTCAAACTGTAATTTGTACATCAATAAAATCAGAAAATAACTTTCTGCAAAAGACTGACAGACTCAGTTCCCGGCTGCCACTTTACCCCATGGCCTGTGAGTCGAGTTCTGGCAAATATGCTTTGCTACTGAATGAAATACAAAAGTCTCTTCTCCCTTGGAAACACAGATGCTGCTTTGGTCTTGCATAAATTGGAAGTATTGACCAACAAGTAAATTATTTCTCTTTTTCTGGAAAAAGCCATGATAAAGAAAATATCAAACAGTTTTTCTCTCAGTTTGCTTCATAGGGGTTATTTTGAGCTACCCATTAACTTCTGAGCCATTTTCATCTTTGTGATTTACCAGTCAGCCATGAAATAGTGTAAAACTCGATATCTTTTATTTATCTGAAATTGACTATCTTTGCCCTACAACATTTTCCTTTAGTTCATTTTGTTCCTTTTTTCAATTGTTGGGGTTTTTTTCTGTTTGTTATTGGTTTTTATAATAACAAAATCTCATATGAAAACAAAAAAGGGAGAAAAAAATGTTTTAAAGACCCTTCACCAAAATCTAATACAATTATTCAAGTAAAGTTTGTTGTTTGTTTTGGGTTTTTTCTTCCTCTACCTATGTAAACATATTTTCTTAACAGAAGACATTCATAATATTTCCTAATTTTTTTTAAAAAGTCAAAAATTATTTCCAGACTATTTACTATAATTTTTATTAAGATTTTGGAAGCAACCCTGGTTTTAACATGATGATACCTCCTCAGGCCTCTGCTACACTTTCAGCCTTTTGTTTCGCTGACAGGATAGAGACCAGAAGGAAACACAACTGAACACAAAGTGTTTCATGAGAGGTTTCATGATATCATCCTTTGACTTGCTGCTGCAGCAGTGAAACAGTGCCAGAGTCCATTTTGTACTGTGGTTTCAATTAGCTCTGCTGATGCTAGCACAACCAAGAGTCAAATTCACTCCTGAAAACACAAACAAAACCAGACAATATGGCTGTGACTGTCCATCTTAACAAACCAGCCCTCTGGAACATCATGTCAAAATCGTGCATCACTTTGTGCAAGCTGCGGCCTGAGCTTAGGCATTCCTTGATGTTGGTATGCTGTCAATCCTCCTCAACATGCACAGACCGGGGGATCAATGAAGGCATTTCTCTGTCCTGGTGACTCCCTCTACAAAAACCACCCTGGAAGTTGTTGACCCATCATTTTGCTCTGGACCAATGCACATTCACCAC
>PYHW01010552.1:5370093-5384144 GCA_013186435.1 Turdus rufiventris
GAACAGGCTGCACACTCTGCAAGCCAGGCACATGTTGAGGAGCAGGATAGAGACTGTCACTCCACAGAAAAAACACCATATCATCATTTAGTTCCCATCCTCTACTCCAAGTGAAACTGCCCCATTTCAGAATAGCATGTTTTAAGACTGTAAATAGGCCAATAGCTTTATTCTTCTCTCAGAAAAATTGCATGAATACGTTCCGCTGTAATTTACCCCTAGGCAAAAGGATTACAGTACTAAAAAAGAGTAATTTAAATCAATGTGAACAAACCTCAGTAGCATTTAGTCTCTTATGAGAACATTAACATAACAACAAGAACACTGCAAATAATTTAGATTATAATTAAGGCCATTAAGGAAACATGCACAGTATTAAAGCACATCTGTACACTTACAAGCTGCTGGTTTTCTTACTTCTGTAAGGAATATTACCTTTTCCCAATCTTTGCATAACACCAGCTGCTAGAGCTTGTGGAAGGGCAGCCAGGGGCCCAAATGCTGATGATATCTTTGTCCCTAATGGAGAATCAGGAAGCACACCATTCCAGCTTGCTGCTGGCAGGAGAAAAGGGCATACCTAGATTTAGATACGTATCTTCTTAACAGAACAAAAGTTGTCTCCTTGTGAAAAGAAAACTTTCTTCTTTAAGCAAGTATTATTTAACTTTCTATCAGGCTGCAGCACTGTGGAAAATGTTTCATTAAGAAAGACAGTGAATTGTTACTCTCCCTCTGTCAACACAAAGGGAGTTATGTAGCCTGATTCCACAGAGGAGAGATGTGAGCTAAGCATGGATAATGCTGATGCAGATACTACATACAAGCTTAAATAATTTCAGAAGGGAATTTAATAAGTAAGGCCAGTTGCCAGCTAGGCTAGCAGACGTGTGCCCTGAGTGCTAATGGGACAATGTGTGCAAGTGATGGACAGAAGGAAGCTCTGTCACCACTCAGCAAACATGAGTTGTATTTACCAGGCATGAAGGCAGTCTTGGTGTCTTTGAAATTATAACATGAAACAGGTAATTGGAATGAACCTGACCTCAATATGCTGATATTCTGTTCCCTTGCTTGGCTAGAGCAAAGCAAACTGGAGAAACATTTACAGTGTTAGTTCACCTCTGTGGGTTTGTGGTCCTGCTCCCTGGATTAGGAAAAGGCAGATCTTGAAAGAAAAGAGCAAAGAGGTTTTGGTAACTGGAGAAATTACTTTTATACAGCCTTGGTTTCAACAGAGTAAAGAAGAAAACAATAAATTCATTTGATGCCCAAATTTGGCTGGGGATCAAGAAAAATTTGATTTTTTTTCTACTGGCCAAAAAAAATATTTAATACTCTCTTGATTTAACTGAAAGGGCTGCTCTAATGGATTATACTATATTGTCTAGGGATGTTCTCAACACTGGTATCAGGGAAATGTGTCCTTTTATTCATTCAGAAAGCAGGAAAAAGCTGTTGATTTCAGGAAGCCCCAGGTTGCTTATGACCAGCTAATTCTGTTTTGCTTTACTATATGGCTACAGTTTGGTCTTCTTCACCATTCCCCTAATGAAATACCTTGTGTCCTTGGGATGGCAAAGTGAGAAGTGCACTGACTTCATCTCTAATTAACTACTATCTCTTAAGCTTTAAAGTTGATATCACTTTTGGTTCTCAGACTTTATTTAGACAAAACATGTTTTACTGGCATCATAACGCCATTTTTGGAAGTTCTGTCTTTCGTGAGAAGTAGAATGCATTTTAACTCACTTCTGGATGTACTCATTCAGTGTTTTTTGCTTGAATCATGAAAAGAATGTAAGCCATTATCAGTTTTGATGCAGAGAAAGCAAGCAACCTGCTCGTATTCTTTCCCATACTCATATTAAAATATTAGTGCAAGTAAATGGTTGATAAAAGTAAAATATTCTCCAAAATTAATACCAAGTTATGTTTTCTCATTCTAGCAGCTCTTTTCTGAAGCAGGAATACAGTGAGTGTCACTCTTAACTGTTTTTCTAGTTTAGGGAGGTCATCAGACAACAATTTTAAAAACCCACACCTACTCAGAATTCTATTTCTTTTTTTTTTTTTTTTTTCCTGAGTAGAGCTGTACTAATTGGATTCCTTCATTACTCCTTTTACATCGTTCTAGGTTAAACAAACTAAGGTGATTAAAATGAAATGGAGCAAGTAATTGCTAAAGCATTAGTATCAGCAGAAATGGACTCTTTCACTGTACAGTGTCTCCCTCCCACCACTGCAGGAGAGCTTGAAGGCTACTGTTGTACAGAACAGCTAGGAAATTTGATGCCTGACACAAATAAAATTATGCTTCAAACACTGGGTGGTTTTGATTTATTTGCAATGGACAACAGCCTCCACAAGCACACTAAAGGCCTTTCCAGGTGAGAAATCAGGTGATTTGCAATGTGTAAAGCACTGTTTGAAAGGACTTCACCAAGCCCAAATGTTCTTCATCCTCCCTTCATTGAAATGGTGAATACTTTCTCCCTAGGATAGTGTTCAGACTCTTCATATGAAAACCTCACCCAGACCTGAGCATTGGAGAATCTCTCTCATCCAGTCTTTATTTCTTACATTTCAGGCAGAACATGCCTTCACAAATGCTGTATCAGAGGTTCATTTATGAAAATGTGTAAGAAAATTTTAAAAATCACAGGTTCAGATTATCCATGGGGATTTTTCACGTTCCTAACAACTTGCATTGGATGCTTTAGAGAAGGGCGGACTGCAGCACCCTCAGCCAGAGCAAACGGCATCACCTTCCCAGGCTCTCCAGGGTGCTCCAGCTGCTGTATTCCCCAGCAGTCATAGCCGAGTCAGGGAATTAAGTTGCCATAGTAGCAATCTGGGAGTAGCACAGATGTTGCAGGGCCTGCCTCTTTCTGTACACAAATTGGTTTTAGGGCTAATCTTCATGTTGTGTTCTGCTGCTCTGACCCCAGAGACAGGCAGAAGAAGGATCAACACTGCAGACTTTAGGATGATGGGAGAAGAAAACATAGGAATATTTTAAAAGATGCAAGGCTTTTCTACTATTTCTTTCTAATTTTTTATCTTTGTTCATCTCCACTACTGGATACACAGGATAGCATCTCTATCTCATTATTTATCGCTGTCTTAGCTATTAAAAAAAAATTTAAAAAAAACCAAAAAAAAAACCAAAAAAAAAAAACCCACAAATTAAAAAAAAAAATGACTGCTTAGGGATTTAGTCTGTTCTTTTGATCGACTAGCAGGATCTTTCCAGGCCACATGCCAGCTTCTCTTTATCTGCACTCTCCTATTTGGGAGAGCCTTGTGACCTTGGATGCTACAGAAGTGAGAGTTCTTCTGTGAAAACTTCACCTTCTTCAAGTACTTTACCAGCTATGTATATCAAATAACATAACAAAGCACCAAAAATAGCACATCGCAAATCGGAGATGGCGTTTACCAAGGACTGAACTCAGCTAAGCATTTTTCTGACTTCCTCTGATAAATGATAATATTCTTTTGATTCAGTACCCAGAAAATCCACTGAATAACAGTACCATAGGAGAGACCCTGCTGCTTAAAAGTTATTTTAAACTTCTTAAAAATCTGTATTTATTTATTTGTTTTTCTCCATCTGGAAAAGATACAAACGCTAATGAGATTGTCAGCTGCAAGAAATCCAAGTTCTCTTCTTGGGGCAGCAGGTCAAAGCTCATCTCCAAAAGCAAACACATTGCTCCTCACCAAAAAGATACTTGGAAACTCTAGATATCTATTAAAAAAAAAAAAAAAAAAAAAAAAAGGAATACTTAGGTGCTCAAAGGCCTACGCATTCCTAGGAGTAACTCAGTGCTAGATAATTTTGTCTCTGAAGCACTGAAAAAAAATACATTTATTCAGTGATGACTAAATATAAAGATCATAAACATTAGCAGGAGTAGGCCACTGAAGCCCAGGTTTCATCACTTCCAAATGAGTGCACCAACCACAGATATGAAGAACTGTGTTCCTTGTTTTTTGCATCCATGCATGTGATGTATGATAATGCACCACACACGAAGCAATTAAGCAGAAGGAGAGTGGGGTTATAATGCTGCTGTTTGTATCATGCTTTTGGAAGGTGGTAAACATGAAAGTAAATACTAATGCAGAAGGAAAAAACTAATGGAAATTCAATCCCCTGCATCCCACCGTCATGGCTGACCTACCAGCTCATAAAGATGCATCAGCAGAAAAAGGCCTAAGAACCTCATTTCGTGATGTCTTAGGAATCCTGAATGAAGTGCTAGAATAAAGGTTCATGTACTGTACTTAGATCCAATTCCCTTCATCCTTTTCCTCCTTTCTGGCTAATGGAAATCTGCACTCCTGCTGGCTCCCCTGGGCTCCTCCCCAGCTTGGGAACACGCTCTGAGGGGCAGTGGGTATTGATGCAGAGCCAGGTGCCTAAAATAAAGATGCTACAATAAAAAGTATTGCCTTATCCATTCTTCTTAATGGATAGATCTCTCAGGTGAAGATCCCAGATCCCCAGATATTTCACCACCTTAAAAATTCAAGTACCTCAGAGGAGTGGCATTAGTGCAGCAAGTGTAAGGGAATTTCTTCTCAGGAAAGGAGGTATGTTACCTCTTATTTATTTGGGGTGCCTCACAAAAGGGCTGAGGCTACAGTAAGTGTTAGTGGGAGATTGCTACTGTAGGGCAACTGGTTTGCATCTAAAAGCCTTTATTTTAGGATTTTAAATGGAGATCAAAAAGGCTTAGTCACAGTTATTTATTTTCCATTTTCAGGGAAAATGCACAAAGTGAGAACCTTAAGTGCTGCTACCCCTGCAGCCTAAGAATTCAATCCTAAGAATAAATAACTTCCCAAATTTATTGTTGCACAGAGAGTTTTCACATTATTGGCTCCAATGAATCTAGTGGTTTTTTTGAAAGCTCATTGACATTTATCATCTTCCATTACAAGAGAAAGCAAAAAAAAAACCAACAGATTTTGAGACTATTTTTTCTTTAATATAATGTCAAGTGACAAAATTCTGTTTTCTTTCCATGACCTAATTGTCCATCACTTTTTTATTATACTCAGCTTTTTATTATTGTTTGTAATGTGATTTCAGAAGACAACATCGGGGGGAAAAGGATAGAAAAATATAATTTAAACAGGTATCTGTTTTTTTCTTGATTTAAGTACATTAATGACTGAAGAGATACAAATATATATACATTTTGTATATTTGTATATATAACTGCACTGTTAATGTTCAAGTAATAAATACACACAATCACATTGAGTACTATACATCAGTCAGTATTTAGAAGCAGAAGAAATTATGCTTGGTCTGAGCAACATTCCCTGTCCATCCAAGAACCAGGAGGGTTCTGTGCCAGGTTAAGCAAACACATCTCATTAGACTATTTTGCTGTCCAGATTTTTCCAAAACCGGTTTACTAAATACACTTGAAAACAGTGTCACTTGTTCAGATCAATAGAGAATGTGAGTATTGCCAGACACCTGGCACAGGGACTCTGTTTTTCACAAGTGCCCAGCTGAGCCTTGACTTACTGTCCACACCACAGTGGGAATCACAGCTCATCTGTGAAGCTGCCAGCTTCTTCAGCATTCCTGAACAGCTCTGGAGAGGGGCAGAGAGGTGCCAAGAATCTGCACACGGGCCCTACCCAGCAGCCAAGCACAGGGAAGGGCTGAGCCCATAATTCAAACAAATGCACAATCACAGCAAAGACCTCTCACTGGCAGCAAGCCCAGCACTCTCACCCTGCAGCGAGAGGGATGTTTCCAGGGCAGCTGCAATCCCAGCCTCTATAGGGTGAAGTGTGACACCAGGCTATCACTTTCTGTGGGTCCCTGTGACACTCCAGGAGGGAAGGCAAGAAAGGAAAAAAATAATGATTTCCTATTCTTTCATCTCAGATCCATTTGTCATTTTTCCCTCTCTTCTTTTTACTTCCCACACTAAACTTCTACGGCACACAAGGTGGATAGCTTTTATTGCCACATCACTGAAAGTCTGCTGGGTCAGGTTTCTAGAATAAGTGAGCACAGCTCAACAAAATTTAATTGGATTTTGCTGAAGTTTGTGGACTAAAACTTCCGTGCTGTCTTTGCACCTTATGAAATATACCAGCATGCCCTCTGTTGTGACCACTGTGTCTTAGGTCACATCCCCATGGGATGCCCCTTCTTCCCTCCCTACTCTATATACCAATGGATTTCAGCAACTGATCATGCCTTTATTAGCAGAGTTCAAATATATTTACACACTCAAAGTCAGCTGAGCCTATTGACACTGTAATGAATTTTTTAAGAAGCAAATTATATTTTATATTCTTCTGTTGTATTAATAAATTCTGATGTTCTGTGGTTGATCTGAGTTGATATACAGGCATTAAGTGATCTAGCTAAGCAAATCATATTATGTTTTCTAAATTATTAAAAGGAAATACAGCTATTGACATCATTTAAATAGTTACCTGCTGCTATGTTTCATTTCTATGAGAAGAAGATATTTTTATGCTCTACTGAAGAAAGTTAACACAGCTTTCTGTTCCCCTAAAGTGTAAAGAGACTCCAACATAGGATCATCAGCCACTGTATGTAGATTGGTATTAAAGCAATGAGCGTTTCTGATTACCCCACTTGTACAGCGAGTAATTTCCAACCAGCTGTAGAGTCAAAGATGAAACACTCAAACTAAGCATATACTAACGAGGTCAGCTTAGAGACAGGACACTGTAAAGGTCCTGGTAGATCTGCTGTTAACCTCTGTGTACAGCAGGAAGGCAGTACTGGGGACATTTTAGCTCCTGAAGCTCAGAACAAAAAATCAGGCTCCTGCTGCCTGTACCATGAGCAGTCATCATTCTACACTTTTGCTCTGTTTTAGGTGTCCTTCAAAAATTTATTCCAGGCCATTAACCATTCATATGCAAAGTTAAGAAACATAAAATACTCTCAGGCACAGCTAAGACAATAACATCTGTGACCTGAATCCAAAGGAGGAACCTTGGCCAGCTGACCTCAGAGGTGTAAACACAGAACTCAGATCTTTATAGCATGTCTGCTAGCTTCTGACAAGCCAGGGATTTAACAAGGAAAACACCAATTACTTAGTATTGCTAAGGGTCTTCATGTTCCTCACAGTCAGCTTTAGGAAGCAAAACTAATTCCTTTTAATTTTTTTTAAGTAAGGACTTGGATTTATCTTTTTTTTTCACTCCAGCAAACTGTTCAGCAACATTAGTCCCAAAGGAATTAATAAGATGGGATAATTTTCTGCAAGTGCCTGTGACTTGAAAGACTAACAAGCAAGAAAAGCATTCAAATGCTCTGACAAGTCCACAGCACTTCCCAACTGCCTTCTCCAGGAGCTGGATTTTGTGAATTCCAGTTCATGGACGCTCACAGTGGGGTTGTAAAGTGTTTTACTGTGAGTACTGCTAGGTCACAACATTAAAAGATGCTGTGAAATGACACATTGCAGCACCCAGATCCTCACTATGGATCCCCCAAAATTTGTGCTACAACCTTCAAGTGGTTCAACAGCTCTACCCATGCGATCCAAAATCCCTGTGAAGAAATGTCTTTCTCTCCATGCTTGCTGGCTGAATTCCCTCCACCTGTCTCTGTTCTTTGTGTTGAGCTGCTCCCATCTCCTCTCTGTCCTAAACACTGCTTCCACCAAATTAAACTAATTAGAAAACTTAAGATGTACTTATTGTGAAGAAGTCCTGTAGGTCATTGTCCTACTGGTCAGTTCAGCTTTGGAGCCTATTTGACTGCAGATTTAGAGAAGGGTTGAATAGCCTATACATCTTGTTAAAATATGGGAAGAGTTCTTGTTGATGGAGGGAGAATATAATAAACTAGTTACTCTTAATTTCTCTTTTTATTTCTGTAAACTAATTTGTGATGACTAGTCCAATATGAATGCGATAAGACGCTTTTTGTCAGCCCCATCTTGGAAGTAGCTAATATCAGGGGAACGATGCTGGGGCTGTAGGAGCACAAGTACAACCTACTCAATTGTTGCAGTGTGTCTTCCTTTCTATATCCCAAAAAAGTAATTCAGTTGTCACAAGGTACAAGGGACATTTAAAAGGTCATCATGAGAGCTAAGAAAAGAAAACTGAGGCAGTACTGCATTCAGAATACTTTTAGGCATTCAAGGACAAGTTAGAAGCCTAAATAGATCCTTGGAGCTGGGCCTTGGGAGTGCTGAAAACAAAGGTGAGGAAGGAGATAGGATTGTAACTGGACAAGTTGAATAAAGAAGCCTTATTTTGACCTAGAATATGCAAGAGCATGCTTTCAGGCAGTGGGACAGGAGCCAACAGAGTTGAAGGTGAGGCTGAGATAATGAGAACAGAAATAAAGGAGGAAAGAGAGCTTGAAATAGCAGGGACTGAAGAGATGAGAGGAAGATAATAGTCCACAGACCTCAAAACTGGAGACAGGCTGTGACAGGAAAGGGGAAATTAATGGTGGGGGATGGGGCAAAAGGATGGGGAAAGGCAGAAACTCTAGTACCATTTTTATAAGAGATGGTGGAGTAGTATGGGAGAGAGGCAATATATGTGACAGCAGTGATGAAAATATTGTCAATGAAAACTATAAGAAGTAACACTTACTCATAACTTACTGTATCAAAATATATCTATCTATCACCATCATTAGAAATAACAGTGGAAGGTAATTCTCTCTGAATATCTGACATCTGACACAAAAACATGTTCAGAGATGTTTGCCTACAAAAATAATTGAAAGTTTTCTTGCCACTGACTATTGGTACAGCCTCTTTTATCTACTCCCTATTTTCTTCCTTCCAGATCTTTTTTCTCTCTAAGTGTCTCATGAAATTCTTCTAAAAGTTGCCCCTTCCTTATTGCCAGAAATCCACGTTATCCCATGCAGTGTTGACTCTCTGTAGTGAATTCCTGTCAAAACACCTTAGGGCCAACCGTGAAGAGCACAAGAGTGACTGCCCAGTGTTGAGTCACACCAGGCAGGTGTCTCAAATCATCATTCAAATTCAGTGATTCTCAGGCTTATAATTCACTCAGGCACTGCAGAAAACCTAATGTCCTCATCTCTTTCCATCAATATTCACGGTGTGATGATTATAAGTGCCTTTGAAAACATTCTGTTCTCTTTTCTTTGTATTTAATGTCTTTAGGTTCAGCAATTTGTCCACTGAGTTTGAGTACAAATTTTACTTCCTTTCAGCACAGAAAGTTATACTGATACGAAAATAGGAGTCTGTTTTCCCACTTCTCCCAAGGATCACCTACTCCTGGCATGGAGGCATTTAAACTTCTCATTTGTATGAATACCAATTTGATTTTTGTTTCTTAACATAAACAAAACCAATTTTTTTTCCCTTATGAAATAGTTATAGTTCTCTGCATTTTTACCAAAAAGGTTAACTAATAAGTATTTTATTTATTTTTTTAAAGATGATATTTTATATGGAAGACTTGACTAAAAACTTATTCCCAGTGAAATTATTAACCATCAAATAGAACATTAGAAACTTAAAGAATAAATTAAATTTTGCCAGATCCTATTGCAACCTCAGTTGAGACCATGACAGCTAAATGAGCTTACAGAAGCTAAACAGAAACATAACCCTTGAAGGTCACAATCCTGATGAAACCAAGGTTTACACACAGAATATCCATCTTAATCCTAGGGAAGACTGGGAACCATGTTAAAAAGCAGAGTTCCCCTGGCTGTGAAAATTAAGAAGAACGAGACAAAAAACCCCAAACTAAACAAAAAAAAACCCCAAACATGAGAAGAATATAGCATCTCTGATATAAAGCAGGGAAGGAAACCTGGCTCCTGTCAGATTGGATGTTGATTTCAGTGATTTGAGCCTTTTCTCTGCATCTGTACCTCAAGGTAGGGAAAATAAAGCATCTGCTTGATGCTTTGAATTGTTCTCTTTCAAGTTGTGTTTTGTTTGCTTCCTCTTTGATCTTTGCATCAATTGCTTGTTCAATTGAAGCTGCTTCTCTTTTGTTTTGTTTCATAATCAGCAGTATTGAGTTGCTGCAGGGAGAGAGAGCAAGGCTGGCAGCTGGGCACCTGCTCCTCCTGGGCTCTGTGGAGGGCTCAAAGAAGCTTTTGAGGCTCCCAAAGCCATGAGGAGTAAAGATAAACATCATACAACTCTAATTGTAGGGAAAGAGGCTTGAGGCCATTATGGAGAAGCAACAACATTAGACTGCACCACTGTCTCAGAGAGCAGGTCCCAGCCTAGCAGCTGTGCAAAAAAGCCTCCCTTATCCCAGGGTGCGAGGCAGTGAGGGAGATGTGCTATTGTCTCAGGCCACATTGCACGGAAAAATCCCAAGAAATGTGAGAAGCACTGTGCCTTTCCCCAGAGCCAGGGACACATGGTGGGATGGCTCTACTCCCAGGAGGGTCATGGAGCCACAGGCCAGCTCTGCCAGCCCAGGCACTGGGAGCACTGGGCAGCAGTGGTGTGCAGGAGCTCATGCACAGCTGGACAGTGGTGTTGGAGGGCAGGCTTCAGGAACAGGATGGAGAGAAGTGAAATAGCCACCTTGCATTTGAAAGAATGGAATGGAAGGAAGCTGAAAAGGTTGGTTAAGCCTATACATCAGGGAAAGTCTTTAGACTCTGAAGGAGATTTGTGCAATGATTTTTCTAGGACAGTGATTTCAGCCTAGTTCCCAGAGATCATTCAAAAGTGGGATGGGACCCTTTGTTATGGCTTAAGTTAAGGGGTAGAATGATTTAGGAAGGGTTTGTGCCCACATGAGCAGCAGCTTGGCCTCTGAAACCCACTGAGAGTTTTCTGTGCCATTCTACAGATCCCTGTCATACCACAGCAACCTTCTTTAATAATATTGGCTAAAGTGTATCAAACCCTATTTAGTCTTTGAATGATCATGAGCTTAAATAGGCAAACCGGTATTTACCTAAAGCTCCCACTGATTTCAGTGGCAGCTGGGATTGCTCAGCAGCTCTGAAAATCAGGCTACTTATATTTAGCTATTTAAATATGGAGTTAGAAATCTAATTTTAGGTGCTCAAAATTGAGAATTTTGACCCTAATATTCAATACCAATTCATTTTTCCATCACTTTCAGCAAAATTTTGAGGAAAAAATTAGAACATTATGAACAAATGATGAGATTATATTTTGTTCTCAAATGATTGCATATATATATTTGATGACTTTTTTTAAAATAGCCAGAGCTTCCAAACCAGTGCATTCAAATTAACCATATACATTGGTTATATTAAGGAAAAATATCCAGCCTGCAAAAGTTTTATCTTCCCCGGTTTAACTTCAGAAAATTTTAATTTATTTTCTGCAGAATACAAGTTTGACCAGAGCTCCTGGCAGAGACGGCATATCCATGGGCTTTCAAATAGGAAATGTATGATTATGATTTATTTTTCCCAGAAATAATGGTACCAACCATAATGTAATGCATATTCTTGGTCTAATGCATCTTTTATTTTTTCCTCTAGTGACTTAGTTGTATTGTAGTTCAGAAAATAGTTTGAATACAATAATCTAACTGAATTGTTGAGGCCCTCTTCTTCACCCCTGCAACTTACAGAGATTTCATATAAGAATCCTGAAACAGGGATAGCCTTCTGTAAATAAGTTACCTATGCTGCAGTGCAATTTTCATTTGATTCTCCCATGCTTCACAAGCTGAGGATAAAAAACTACATCTTTTTCAATTCTTTCTTAATAAATAGATACAAAGTATGGCAGCATCCTAAATATTGCTCCCAGTGAAGAAATACTTTACTTATTTGACTGGAATACCTCACCTAACAGACATATGACTCCCTCAAAAGCCTCTGAATTGTGGTTGCAAAACAGTTTACCACCTTTCAATCTTCTGCCAGAGGTTCCCACTGTGCCATGTGGTGGGACTGTGTACATGGACTCATTTGCTGGACCTGTAGGCTTAGTGCACACACTCTGACTGTCTTATTTTTCATGTGTGTGAACCATTTTTGCTTTACTCACTGTGTGCATGGATCCCACCTACTTCAGTGAGAAGTCATGTAGGTAAACTCGGGTTTATCACTCCTGGCCATCAAACCCAGAGTGTCAGATGTCCAAAGGGATGAAGGGAGCCCATCACTGTTGTCTCTGCTCTGCTGGGGTGGTTGGGCTTGGCAACCTGCAACAGAGATGGTAAAAACCAGCTCCCAGGCAGTAAAGTTTTAAATCACCACAGACGCTGGATAAATAGAGTTATTTTATTGATTCTTGTAACAAAAGTACTACCACCATCAAAAGAGCAATCGGAAGCTGTATACTTTTTCCTTTGTCTTTCTTTCTCTTTCAAATTTGCTATTCCCTCTACAGGGACTGTTACTCCTTTCTTCTATTTTTTGTCTCCTGTTTTTCTATCATGATGGATGATCAATCAGCAATTCTTTGCCTCTTGATCCTTCAGCTTTTTCCTCTCTTTCAAACAGCCCATTTCTTCATATAAAACTGCTCTCTATTTCATCATTCCTCTTTTTCATCTAAGTTTAAGATTACTGTAAGTCTTTCTCATGCAATGAGCACAAAAAATTACCCAACCTGGCTTTCTTTAAAAGTCATAAATTTCCAGGTGAGACTACCCTGTTACCCTGGCTGTAAACCCTTGTGTATCACTGTAAACCTGCTCCTGATCAGAGCTGTTCATGGAGCCCTGGGTATATGCTCAGTCACACACATATCCAGAAGGGAAGAGCTAAACATGGCTGGAGATGAACGGGAATTGAGGGAGAGAGGGAGGGAGATGGTCTGTCTGTTGAGAGCCTTGGTTGTCTGTTCAGAGAAGCAGGATAACCCAAAGTCTGCCTTGTGAAATGGGAGGAGAGCAAAGCAAAGATGGGATCAGTTTCTGCTATGTATCCAAATACACACAGATCTTTACCCACACCAATCTGAGCTCAAAGACCTTCAGTTGTTCCCCCAGTTACCACCAATTGCCAGGTTCAGATTTCTAAGGTCACATTTTCTGCAGTGAGTGAGGCAGTGAGAGAGAAGTTTATATTTTAACTTAAACTAAGCTAACTCCTTCACATGGAATTTTTTGGCAAAGCTAAGGTTTTTGTTAGCAACCCTCTGATTTTTGATGTAAAAAATACTTTTTACTGGGTTTTTCTAACTGCTTCTCTCCCTCATTGTCTTTCTCATGTTTCCTGTGTTGGAATTGTACAGATCTTCTAATACTAATTTGTTTAACAAATAAAAAGAGCTCTGACCTCTCCCCTCATCATATTTAAAAGGTAATATCCACACAAAGATTGCACAGGAAATAAATTTATAGAAAACAATTTTATGCTGAAATCAAATTGAAAAACATAGAAATCATGCATGTATTTTGCTCTGAAAACATACAAAACAAATAGAAAATGCATGCAATTGCTTCCCAAATACATTGCATATAGAATTACCAACAGCAGAAAAGTGATCCCAGTATATTTCATCTGCGATGCCTTCTCTCTTGGAAAGAAATCTCTTATTTTTGATGACTGTTGTTTTTTGCTCATGTGCATATTTAGTGAATAAGTATGAACATGTAGTTCTAAATGAGAAAAGCAGAATTTATGTGAAGCTGCTCTACTTGAATGGATGTATATGTTATTTTTATGGAAACAAGACAAAGTATTTATGCAGTATGAGGCATTTTGCTCTGTAGGTCCATATAATCATAATACTCTTGAAAGAGAAACATATTCTTGAAAGAGAAAAGTCTTCTGGCAGCCCACAGGAATGAAATAGCAGACTTGCAAATACTGGAGTTATAAGGCTGCTCGAAGACCTCAATTTTTTTTTTTTTCTATTTACAGTGTCAAAAGTCATCCACTTAACTGCTCCCTACAGCTTTTTCTGTCTTCTCCAAGCTGCCAGACAGCAGTACGCTGCCAGGAGTATAAGTGACAAGAGCATTCATGTTACAACCTTAGGCCAAGATTACAAACTCATCCTATGAGTTTCCCAGATGTGCTGATTGCAGACACAATGCTTAAATTGTTTTCAACACAC
>PYHW01010552.1:5385224-5489857 GCA_013186435.1 Turdus rufiventris
TCACAGCTCTCACTTCCGGGTAGGCAAATTTTCCGAATTTTGACCGTCAGATAAGGCGCACCGGACTATAAGGCACACTTCCGGGTTTAGGGGAAAGTTTTAGTCAAAAGAGTGCGCCTTATAGTCGTGAAATTACTGTACATTGCTGCTCCATCATCTCTGCATCCCTACTGGCATCAAAGTTTTGTTTGTACCCATCTCCAACACCAAGATGAACAAAGGGGAGACAGCAACCCCGTTCCAGTTGATGTGCTGCGCCAGTCATATGTGTGAAGCTGTAGTCTCACTTCTCCAGAGTCGTCTGTAGAGGTTCACAGTAAGAAATGCCAGATTAGGTGAGCCGGTCATTAAGTCAGTCTCCCTCAATCCAAGGCTGATTAGATCCTGAAAGAGCACATCTGGGCATAACAATAACCTGGTATGGTATCTGAAAATGTAAGAGCATCTGTTGGTAAACAGGACCCCTGCAGCCCAGAAGGTTCAACAGGGATTTATCCCAGTGGAAACAAACCTTACTAGGTATATAGAGGCAGAAATGCATGTGCAGAGATGACCAAAATTTATCCTCGAGACATGATTACCAGAAATATTTAGCTCAGGCTGTGTTTCTTAAACAACTTGTAAACTTGTCTAATGTAGAGAACGCTTTTAAATCAAGACAGCAGAAATGTTAACTGCAACCACAAAACCTCCAGAAATAATCTTCTCAATGACAAATCACTTTAGACTATTCATCTTGTTACCACCCAGCAAGCAATACACAGAAAAATTCAAATTGCAGCCCTTGGTGCCAAAGCAGTAGAAGGGCTAAGCAGTGTCCTGCCTTTCTTTGCTGCCTACCCAGCAGAGTTTCTAACAATTGCCTTAAACATCTTCAGAGGCATTTTGGCACAGCTAGGGCAGAGCTGGGACAGCACAATCCTTTCAAAGCTTTCTAGCCAAGAGCAAAGTTTCATTCCATCAGCTGTTCCTCTTTGGAACAAAAAAGGGTTTGCTGACAAGCCAAATGCTGTCTGCAGTGGTTGCTGCCTGAATTCCTTACAATAGGATTGATTGTGTGTGTTGAAATATGTTTGAATTTGAGCAGATAGGAGCAAAGATGCATAAGAATACTAGTGTTAGGCTTTCTGCTATTGAAACAGCAGTTAGTGAGGAGCAGCTGTGGTTATCTAAAAACACTCGTGCATGGAAGAACAATTTTTGTTTCAACATCTGAAAGAAACACTAATGATGAATCATAGGCGGACTATAAATAAAACATGACTATGGATTTGCAGACCCAGAAACACTCTCATTAGAGAATGTTGGGTTTAGGACTAAATTACCTTTTTTAAAAAAATCTACCAGGATCATTTTGGAATAATTACTTCTGTGATGTCAAATCCTTTGTAATGCACAGTGAAATTTGTATCAAGATATGTGACAAGCATTAAGGTTAAGCAAATGAGCCTGGCTAAATATCTGTTAATCAGCATGACTCACCAGCCTATACATTCCCAAGTTTACATCCTCTTTCTATAGATAATAAAGGAGGGAAGGATAGAATTACCAATCTTCAGCCTTCTTTATGCTGAAAAGATGAAATGTTTCCTGAGCCTCATTCTCTTGACTGAGTGGTCAAATATACTTTCTGTGTCTGGTGAACAGGAAAGATTTGGGGGAAAAAGTAACAGTACACTGATGACTAGTTTTAATAATTATTGATAGTTATAGTTAGCAATAGCACCCATTCTTCACAGAATGACAGATTCATCAAGATTGGAAGAGACCTTCAAAATTATCTAGTCCAGCCATCAGCCCAGCACCACCATAATCACCCCTAAAACATATTCCCTAAAGCTGCAACCAAACACTTCCAGAGCCTTCCGACCCTCCACTCCTGGACAACATACTGCAATGCCTATCTATCGTTTTAGTGAAAAATGTTTCCTAATATCTAATCTGAACCTTCACTGGTACAGCTTAAGGCCATTTCCATGCTTTCATTTGAGATGTGGCAAAATAGATTTTCCCCTGCCTCACTACAACATCTTTTACAGTAGTTGTAGAGAGCAGGTTGTTCATCTCCAGGCTGAACAAACCCTGCTCCCACAGCCTCTCCTAGAAATATTAGTGATCTAGACCCTTCTCCAGCTTCATTGCTCTTCTTTGGACATGTTCCAGCACCTCAATGTCCTTTTTGAAGTGAGGGGCCCAAACTGGAACATAGGTTTTGAGTTGTGGCCTCTCCAGTGCCAATTCAAGAGGGACAATCCCTGCCCTGGTCCAGCTGGCCACAATTCTCTTGATACAGTCCAGGATGCCATTGGCCTTCTTGGCCACCTGGGCCACACTGCAAGCTCATATTCAGTCAGCTGCAAAACAGCACTCCCAAGTCCTTTTTTCCCTTTGGACAGCTTTCCAGCCACTCTGTCCCCAGCCTGTAGTGCTGAATAGGGTTTCTGCAACCCAAGTGCAGGATCTGGCACTTCACATTATTGACCCTCATTCCACTGGCCTCAGCCTGTTGTCCAGATCCCTCTGCAGAGCCTTCCCACCATCCATCAGAGCACTCCTGCATAGTGTCTGCACTGCAAACTGACTGAGGGTGTAATCAATCTCCTCATCCAGGTAGTGAAGGTATTGAGCAGGACTGACCCCTATTCTGAGCCTTGGGGAGCCTGGCTGGTGACTGGCCTTCAACTGGATTTAGTTCCATTCATCACCACTCTTTGGGACAGGCCATCCAGCCAGGTTTTTCACCCAGTAAAGAGTACACCTGTCCTAGTCAGGAGCTTCCAGTTTCTCCAGGAAAATATTGTGGTAGACAATGTCAGGCCTTCATGAAGTTTAGTTAGACAACAGCCACAGCCTTTCCCTCATCTCATTAGTAGGTCACTTTGTCATTGAAGGACATCAGGTTGTCAATCAGGACCTGCCTTTTATAAACCCATGTTGGCTGGTCCTGATCTCCTGGTTGTCCTGCATATGCCTCACAAGGACATTCATGATCACCACCTCCACGCCTTTCCCTGGTACCAAGGTCTGGTTGATATGCCTGTTGTGCTCATGTTGTTCTTCTGACCCTTCTTGCAGATGGGCATCACAGTTGCCAATTTCCAGTCAACTGGGTCTTATCCATTTAACCAAGACTGCTGATAATTAATTGAAAGTGGCTTGGCAAACACTTTCTCTAGCCCCTTAATTGTTCTGGGGTGCATCTTTCTAAAGAACATAAAATTGTGCTTTAAAAATCCTCCCTTCTTTGTGGAGAACCATAAAAATTGGGATGGCTGGAACCTGAAATTCATCAGACTTTATGGGATTTGGTAACTGGCTGGTAAATGACTGAATTGTCATTCACTGCATGCATTCTAGCCTTGTATGGGACTCAGAAACAAGATATTCAGAAATAATTTAAAGATGTTTTGAGGACAGGCCTTTATTAGTGTTTCCCACCATAATTTGCATGGACACCTTATTGCCCTCAAGATACCTCCAAAGTCTTCCAGACAGCATGCAGGTACTGCTATCTGTGTACTCAGGTTTTACTGCAGGCACAGGGTGTATGCAAATAATCAGGAATGTGCTCAGATATCATGTTTCATTCGAAAGCAAAAATTTAATCCTGAAAATAAAGTTGTGTTCTCAATTTCTTTGGTAGTCCAAAGAAACTTACTTTAACTGGTACATTCAGTAATGAAATGCAGCAGTAAAAGCACAACAGTTTGACGTCAGCCTGTTCTGGTTTTTTCACATGTGAGTTGAGGTATATTATCTCCCTGAGAGATTCCTTAATGTTATATGCAACCTTTTCTTTTTTCTTGGTTCTAAAGATGATATTGTCTGTAAAAGAGGACAATAAGTATTTTTTAAACTGAATTGAAAATGTTGATAACTGCAGAATTTTTAATATATAAACTATATTTAATTTGGCATTTCACAGAATGTTTATTCAGCTAAGAAATATTTAAACTGAGATCTTTCTATTATTACTTTTTTTATGATGTTTAAAGAGAGAAATATTTTTCAATACTTTATATGTCAACAAGTAAGTAAGATTGATTGAACTTCTAAGCAATTAAACTTCCATTAAAATAAAGATAATTCATATTGCTACATTTGCTTTCTTTGTTTTCAAGCATCATAGCCTTACCACGCTTCCTTTCAAAGGGAATAGAAACTTTCTACTTTGAAATGAATGGTGTAACTACCTTTAAAGTTTCCTCCATAGTTAAAATTGGCTTCTTCCCAGTTCTCCTGCACCATAAAGCTGCCAGGTAGCTTCCTCCTGTGTAAGCACTGTAATCCCTGTGCCACAGCAGGTAATACATTCTGGGCTACAACCTTGCCTTTATGCCTGGAGCATCTCTGCTGAGAAGAATTTGCAGCTCAGGACCAGTAACCAGTGCATGAGCTGAATGCTTAAGCTCTTGTGAGGGATAAATAGACAAGAGATGTTCTTATGATTCAGAAATCTTCTCTACCTGGGCAGATACCTACTGTATTAGAGAAATTTCATGTGCTCAGCAGCCTTTCTGAACTGACATGGGCATTTTGGTACCGCAAGTCTCTGCTGTCTGTCAGTGCTAATGACTGGGTGGTCGAGCAGCTTCAGTAATTTTCTCTCAGTCAGCTATTAAATTATTAAACTGCCTTTGAGAACTTCTTTATTGGGGTTTGAATGTCTCTTTTTTCCTGCTCTTCATTTCTGTTTATTCAAACCCTCACTCAGTGAGATTCCTAATGCTCTGATAAGTTGATGTTTCTTCATTTCTTCCCTCTCTCTCTGATTATTTGCAGCTACAAGCAGAAGCTGATGGCACAAAACTGCTTATGTTGTTATCTGAAGCATAAGTGAGATATATAGCGCACACTCTTCAACTAAAAAAAATTCGAGTTTTGCTCCATTGGGATCCTATACAGAATTCAGATTCAATCTACTTGCTTACCATATGGACAAACCCTGTTTAAAGAGATGCCATCTGTTGAGCTATATGCAGACATGTGCTCATACTTTCTATTTTCAGAATTTTCTCCCAATTTTTAATGTTGTTTTTCTTTTGGCAGTGGATTGGTCACCTGATCAGTTATAGTAGGTTTTATGAATTAGTCAGATGCTGGGTATGTTTTACAGCAATCCTGTGGCATGCTGCTAGCAGAAAACCCTCTCTGAAGGTTGATGCCCTTGGCTGGGAGAGCTGTGGGGTCTGTGCCCTGGGCTATTCCCAGGAACTGGGTCTCCACTGACCCACATTGCCTGCTGGCACCCTCACGCCTGGGATACTGGGAATTGCTGTGGCCACGACAACAAACAAATTTCCTGACTTGGGTGAGTCAGGAGAAGACCAGATTAGTGGTCTAGGTTCAGAATTTGTTTCATGAACCAAAGTGGGTGTTTTTCAGATGGATCAGTCCCTGAAATTAAAAAAAAAAAACCCAAAGTGACCCTTAGTGACCCACAGTATGGATCAATTCTAAGTCCTGAAGACACAAGGCATAACACTCAATATTGAGTTCTCCCTTTAGTGAAATCTAGCACTGATGTCTATTGTGAACCTCCTATTTATTTCAAGAGGAGCCAATATTTTACCTCATCAAAACTTACCAGAAAAAATATTGGCCTCCTGCTGTTTTAAAAGTATCATTTAACTGATCTCTCACATGTCCCATGACAGAATTTCTATTAAACTGCAGGCTGAGCAGGACTTCTTAACTTCTTAACTTTAAGATAAGCCTTTCATTCTTTTTCATGTTGTTATTTTTGGAAAATAGACTGTCAGCTGGGACATGTCATTTCACACTCAGTCTTAGGGGACACAGTCAATGGAATAATTGATGATCACGACACAAATTCAAAGATAATTAAATGGTAAGGGAAAGGATTTTACTTGATAGACATGTTTTGCTGCCATCTGCACAAAGACAGGATAGGATATCTGTGTAAAGAAAGCAAGCTAGGTTGGAGGGAGACAGCAGCATTACAAGGATGTCTAGGAACAATCCAGTGAGCAGGAATGGCAACCTGTTCAAAAACCTCCAGTCAGATGTCTTCAGTGAGAAGAAACAAACAAACAAACAAAAAAGATAAAATCCCATTAATACTTCTCTCTAATTGGAAATTGTCTGAAAGCATCCATACTGCAATGAAATTTAAGTTGCTGAATTCTGAATGTGTTCAGCTAATCTGGAGGACAGCAATTCTTCTAGAATAATGGTGGCTCAGCAGCAGGATATCAGTTATCCTTTTCGATGAACACAGGTTTCTGGATGGAATCTCTGAGATATTTCAGAATCTACATGGATCAGGAACAAAATATCCAAAGGGAGCTTAAACGCCACAATGTACTTATGACCTCTTGAGTAAAAAGCTGACTTTCTGGCCCTCCTAAATTGAGTAAAATCTTTGCATGATCTATCTGCTTGAGTACTACTAGAAAAAAGAAAACCAGCAATATGTTCTTTGCTTTGTATTTCGGATCTATGATTTCTCAGACTCTTTATATGAATTTTTTCTATCCAAATATTTGGACTTTTCAACCATCAATCCATAATTTTGAATAATTGTTAAAAGTTAAACAATTTCTTACTCATTCTGGAGTTTTTCTGTAATTTAGGGGGAAAAAGAAGAAAATTATGTACAAGTGTATTGACTTTGTATTTTCAATGTCATGTTAAATCTTTCAAAAGGACATAAAGCAGAGATCTAGCATTATGGTATTCAAATGTTTTGAGAAATATGTCTCATCATCTTTAGGCAAAAAAATTCGAAGAGAGATCATATATCTCACTAAAAAGTACAGAGACTGTGTTCTTTGTTCTGATATGTAACATGGTTTCAAAATATTACCAGCAAATAAGATTGTGGTGTCATATTTCTGAGAGTAAAAAGTAGCAAGACACTGATAAATGTTATGCACAGCTCCATAAATTGAAACGTGAACATTTTGCTGTGCTAGAATAATGAGGAAGATGAGTGGAATTAAGTGCATGATTAAGAATCAATTTCCTTAAACTTGAGAGATCTCAGGCAAGCACTTAAGCTTCCGCCCAGTGACAACTGCTCCTGGAGTCTTGGGCAGTGCAGAGAAACCAAGGTGGGCACAAACTGGGTGACCACGTCTTGTCACACACCAGCCTGGCATGGACAAATGGACAGGCTTCCCACAGCTGACTGAGAGAGGGGAGCTACCTGACCCTACAGGTTTCTGCATTCCCATTTCAGTGACACATCTAGCATTCTTATGATTTATTAGATTGTAGCTTTGTAAAGTACATTTGGGGCACGTTTGCCCTTTCTGCATATCTTCACCCCACAGCAGTCACTTAGTGTAGGAAACTCCTCATAATTACATATCTGAAATCTTCCAGAGAAATTATCGTGTTTCCAAAACATTCCACAATGTGAATTTTTGCAGGCTGCAGAAGGACAGTTCCCCAGATGACAGGGAGTTCAAAGAGAAGAGATTAATACATTTTAGTCTTAAAGCATGCTCCTGGAGTCTCTGCTCTTTTGAGATTTTCCCACCTGTTGCCATGGTTTCCAGTGACAGTTGCATCTTTGTCTTGCTTTTCTCTTTCTCAAATATATCTCTTTTAAGGCAGGTTTATGATTCCTTGTACTGGACAGTTCTGTGGATCCAGAGACTCTCTTGGGGTCCTGCCCAGACACACTTTGCTAACTAAATGTTGTCCTAATGAGGCTTCTGCACACAGCAGTGCCTATATTTTTAACAGTGGCTATATTTTTAACACTGCTGTTCATGCTGAAATACATGGCTGAAAAATAAAATCTCACATCAAGACAGCTCTGTCTGAAGCAGAATGAAAATTTCATTCATTTTGCCCATTGCCCAAACTACGTACCTATCCTGGGCCCACCATGCCCTTCACTCCTTTGTCATGGAATCCAGGAAAACCAGCATGGAACAGAATGGTTTCTTCCCCCTGCAAATTACTTCATCCTGTATCACTCATTATGAACCTAAAGGGAGTCAAACTGTCTTTTTTTTGCCTTAAGAATTTTCTGCATTAATTTCCCAAAGAATTAGGCAAGATGAATATCAAGGTTTATTGGCAGAGAGAGCTCAGCCTAAGAATTCTCACGGAACAGATAATAAATCTTCCTGCTCACCAGGTTGATCTCAAATTCCCTATAGTTACAAACATTCAGTATAAGCAAGGTCAAAATATAGCTGACTCCCTTTGCTAGTTCCTTTCTTGAAAAATATTATAAATTAGAAACTGGATTGCAAGACTTATAAACATTTTATTTATCTGGTGACAGGTGGCTTAGTAAGGATTCACTATATTGAATTCAGAAATTAGTACCAGAGAAATCTCACCAGCTAGAAACTCACAACATTATCAGGTAGTCTCCAGACATATTTCTTTTTCCCTTTTAAAAATATATGAAAGAGAAAATAAAAATTATCTATATGGAAGTAACAAAAGATGGGTGAAAAAAAGCTAAACTGCTGTTGGTCCACATGATGTGCATTACCACATCAGTTTCCTGTTCAGGACCAAAGTATAAGACCTATTCAAGGGCAGATTCATTTATAGCTTTAAATGGGATGTTTTACAGAAGCTAGGAGGTGAAATAAGTACAGAAAAGATTTTTTATCAAGAAGATGGGAAAATGGAAAAGGTAGGGGTGAATCAGAACCTGTTGTGAAGACAAGCATAAATAAAATTTTTAAAGGGTCTATAAACTAATGGTTTGAGGCCAAACTTTCTGAAATGCCAATATACTTATCAGATATGTTCACACTTAAAACAGATTTCTGGTGTACATAGGGATGTGCTGTGCAGCTGAAATTACTCATTTACACATAAAGATTTTAAAACCCTAGGGGTGAGGCCAAAACTTCATCTGAATTCATCACTAGAGTGAATGAGGAGGGCTGCAGTCTTCTGAACAAAGAGACATATGAACAGGCCAAAGGAACAGAGAATAAAAAAAAAAGAAAAAAATTCACACATGCCTGTCAAAACCAGGCATTCTTTCAGGGCATGTTAACTTATCTGGTGGAGACGACATGCTTGATTGACAGGACTGAGAGAAGAAGGCTGAAGTGTTGCTGATACTTTTTGCACTCTAACATCTGTATTAAATTTCGTTCTTCTCTTTTTGTCAACAAGCTGGCAGGGTGCACACAACATGTCAGCTCTGTCATAGCAGCACCACCGTTGGAAAAGGCCAGTATGAATGCTTGTTTCTGTGAATAGGTGTCTCTAAGAAGAGAAAATATAACCAGTTGTGAAGAGAATCAACAGGTGATGTGTGCCAGAATTATACTTTAGCTTCATAATTACTCAATTTGCTCCATTTCTGGTTCTGTCCAGATATTATCTGGCAAGGAGGGATATCCATAGTCTCAGTCACAGACGCCTGCACTTCCAGTACCAGGAATCCCATTCCCACAATGTTTTCAAGCAGGCACTCCATTCCCTGCTGCCTGGCTGCTTAATGATGGAAACAGCACACGCACCATATGTTTGCTGAGGCACTTCAGAATAGCTGTGCTGGTCCTGGCCTAAAACAAGGAATGAGAAACCATGGCAGAAATGTAAAAGAACCACCCAAATACTTGTTTTAAAAGTAGCCTGGCTTCAGATTGTTAATGTTTACAGCAGGTTGTTGGGCTGTGTCTTGTGCGATCATCTTGTGTGTCCTATTGAGATCCTTCTGTCCATTTTTACTCTGTCCTAATGCCTACAAAAAATACTTTCTGCTCCCAGGAGTACCCAGCTGCAACTAAACCTAAAGAACACCAGGTTTTGCTTTTGAATATTATGCAAGACTGCATTATTAAACTCCAGTCCAGCACATTAAATACCTTCTTTGCCCCAGACAGAGATCAGTGAACAATCTCTGCAAGATGCTCCTGCTCTCAAACATCATACCACAGTTGACACTTAGGAGAAAGTCAGCATAAGGGGTTTTGCTCTTTCCCAGTGAGAAAAGGATAGAGAAGAATCACAAGGAATGCAGCCCTGCCCATATGGTGGGAGTCCTGGTAGAAAGTGGAATAGGCACAGGTGAAGAGAAGGTTACAGCTTTTTCCATTAAACCATTGTACTACAGAGAAGGTGACTGCTGTGACAACAACCAAGAAGGCCACTGCTTCTCGCTTCTGAACAGAAAACCTGCTCTGCCCTTGATGGCAAAGAGGATTAAAAGAATGGCCTGAGATAAATGGTCTGTCAGTCAGAATTTTTTCCTGATTAAGTGGTATACACACCCACTATGACATGTTTTTAATATATGTCAGTACTGACAGCCTTTCATTTAGGAAAGAAATGCAATGATATAGAAAAGCCCAGTTTTAACATTTCTGAAAAGCTGTTTTGAAGTAAAAAAATATAATCACACTTTCTTGAAAAGGTGAAATCAGAAATAAAATATCTCCCCAAATCAAAACCAAAAAATCCAGTTGATTTATTACAGTTTTTGAAGAGGCTGTTGCTCTTCTGTTACTTCAGAGCAAGTGAAAAATCAGAAAACTAGAATTTTGAATGTAAAATACATTCCCAATTCAATTATTCTTCTTACAATGCAAATCTGACAGCCACTTGAGGTTGTGCATACATTAGCATAGGTTTTCACATATTCTGCACAAACATCTGGAAATATTTTGATATTGCCAAAGCCGTTTCACCTTCTCGTAGACTATTCTAATCTTCCCTCATGAAATATCTGGGAAAAGGAAATACTGTTATTATCTGAGTTTTAACTATTCCTCCCATGTATTAGATACCACATGTGGAATTTTACTATATTTTTCGAAGCAACATCGAACACTCGGAGTCTTTTTTTCTTTTTTCTTTTTTTTTTCCCTAGAAAAGGCACATGAAGTTGATTTATAATAATAAAAGGTAAATGTTCCTTTGGTGGGTTACCCTTGGCTAACACCCAAGCACCCACCAGATGCTTGCTCACTCCACCCCCTTGGTGATGTGGGGGAGAAAATAAGAAGAAAAGGAGCAAAAAAATCTCATCAGTTAAAAGACATTTACCAGTTACTGTCAAAACAGACTCAACTTTGGGAAAATTAACTGAAATGATTAAAAAAAAATAAAACCAAACCCCAAAACATAATTGCTAATTCTAGTAATGAAAACAAAAAAGCAAATATTTAAAAACCAATTTTCCTTCCCCTTTTCCGAGACCTGGGTTCTCTCCACCTTCCTCTCTTCACAGGGTTGGATTATTTTGGTCAGTGCACTGCAGTTGCTCTCTCTACTCCCTCCTTCTCATATTTTCCTTTGCTGCAGTATGGGTCCCTCATGGGCTGTGAGGGATATGTCCTCTGGAGCATCTCCTCCTCCTCCTGCTCATATGATGTTCTGTGTTGCCTCTGCTTTTTCTCACAATTTTATTCCCTCCTCCTCTCCCTGTGGTGCTCTGCCCTTTCTCAGATATGTTTTTCCAGAGGAACAGACAGCTTGGCCATGTTTTACCAGAAGGTCTGTTGGGGTCTGTTGGAATGGGTTGTGTAGCCCCTGATCTCTTTTCACAGACGCCACCTCTCCAGCCCCCCATTTTGACACTAACACCCAATACAGTGACTCATTTCAATCTGAGCTATCATATTAATGAGATTCAGCTCATTTAGCTTTCCCCATTTAGAAGTTTGACTATAAAATATGAGGTTTTTTTCTGATGAGGATAACATCTTCACAGAACAATCCACCCCATCTTTCTGAAGAGTTCATCTCCTTCTTTGGAGCTTTCTGTATCTTGAAATGAGGAAACCACAGATGCCATACCTTTCTTCAGTACTGGTTGAGATTAACTCCCTCCCTCATCACAGCTAATTACCTAAACTCTCTCTCTCACCAGCAGAGAACATATCAAGAACAGTTCTGGACTCCAAAGTTGGGAATTGTCTCATTTCAGCTGAGGAATTATTTTATTTGTAGCGATCAAAAACCTAGACACAAAGTGAAAGCTTGTCCTCTTCTCTACAGTTGATGGAGGAGAGTCTAAAGGCACCTTGAAAAAACCCCTGTCTTTAGATGAAAGGAATGAACTCTCCTCCTGAAGTACAAATTCTTTCCCTTGTCTGTAGAGAGGGGTCTTGGTGACTGAGATGACTAAACACCTCTTCATTGCATTTGTCATCCTTAAATTTCAAGACCATATGCTGAAAATAATGCGCAGTTTTCACTCTATATCAGTCGTTGTAGTTTATCTGAATGTTGCTATTAACAGAAGAGTCTGATAGGTGAAGAAGAAAAGCATTTAGTAGAAAAAAATTAGAAATGGAAAGTCAGCTAAAGAGCTGGTATTCTTCAGACTGTAGGCTCTGAGCAAGTCATTCTGTCCTCCTGCAAATCTCTGCAATCAGACAAGAAAAATAGATGAGAGCAGCCTCTCTTCAAACCACTGAGCAAAAGACCCTCACCCTGGAGAACCAGAATAATTTACAAATTGTACTTCTGTCTTTCCTTAATCACTAGTCTTTACATGTAACAGTTAAATTGATTTGGCGCTCTAAAATTTAGATATTCTGTGATTCTCTGGTAATCAGTTGAATACGCCTGACTAACGCTAGAATCCCAAAATAGAATTGCTGGCGTGTATCTGTGACAAGAGCACCTGGAAGACCTTTGCAAGGAATGCATTACTAAAAAAGATACCAAATCTGTGGTTGAGGCTCTTTCTCCCCCTACTGAGATATTCTACCATCATATTTAATAACCTACCTAGAGTTTTAATGAGGAAGTGTGATAAATACTCCAAAGTTTTCTTGTCAGTGAACATTAAGTCCCTCTGTTGTGTTAGCCCAATACCTGATGACACAGCTTTCACACTTTAAGAACTAAGTGTTGAGTTGCCCCAATTTCAATTATAGTTGATAATGATAAATGGCAAAGTACCTCTTTCTAAATGTTCTTTCTGAAGACACAAATGTACAAAGCCTGCCATCCTAATGTCTGCTCAGTTGATTTTCACTCTTTTCTTTATGTCAAGGCAAGTTTCCATGGGTTGGTTTTCAACATGTTTACTTACACTGTGTCTTGAACAATGTATTATCTTTTAGTAAAGTTTTTCTTATTCCCCCAGGATTTAACACTTCATAAATTCTGTCACTTATAATTAGCAAGAGCTACAATTTTCACAACTCAAATTTTATTTCCTTTCTGTGCACACAAATGCTCTCCTACCTGTAAGCAGTATTTATTCCTATTGTTCTGTAAGTATCTGTCTCACTATACATCTGAGCTAATCTAACCTGTTCAAGATCACACGGCCATTCCAGCTAATGAAGTTTTGATGTTTCTCCTGTGTTGCTACACTAATCAAAGGTGAAGAAGAATACTAATCTATTTCAAACAATAAAGAAAAATAAAAGAGAATTACTTCAGGAGATGTGAAATTTCTAGAGGTTTGTGCAATTTCTCTCCTGCAATTTATTTCTTGGACTCTCCTGTGGTTGTTACTGGGTGCACCCAGTGGTGAAATTAGTGTTCATTCCCTCATAGGTATCTGCTTCTGAAAAAAACATACATGCTCCACTCCATTTAAAAATGCCTTCTATTCCACAGCCAAAGAATGTGTCGCTTCTCAAAATCTTGGCTTATGTATTTGTTTTTTCAGGTTATGTAAAATACTGCTCCCTACACAGTGCCCGGGATGGTTTCTGTGCCTTAGTGCACTGGGCCTTCCAGAGACCAGCAGGGCTGTACAATCATGGGTGGAAATGCTGTGAATGCTTTCTTCCCCCATCTGATTCTCTGTCTACCAGCGACCTGCAGGACTGTACAAATGAAAGGTGGAAGACCAGCAACTTCTTTTTTTCCTTCTTTTCTCATGATGGTGCTCCTTCTTGACTCACTCCATGGTTTCAGTTAGAAGCACAATCTCTTTTTACTTCTTATTACACAGCATTTCTGTAGGCTGATAAACAGCTGTTGGGTATTTTCTATGCCAAAGAAGATCACAGCAGTGATGGGGTGAGTGCAATTCTTACAAAATAAATGAGACATTATGTAAATAAAGCACTTTTAAAGCCTCGAGGCTGCAAGGTGCTATCCAAATAAGTATCACCCACACCCTCATGTGCTGCTAAAAAAAACCCCAGGGTTAAGTGTCAGTTTAGATGTGCATTTCAATGAGGGGTAATAGTTCCACAATAAATGACTCATGCAAAAGCATTTGTTTGGGGGCAAGGCAAGAAACATGTGAATCTCAGCTCCAAGAGAGTCGTGTTTGGGGAGATTATTTTGCACATAAGCCTCATGCTTGAGCAAAAGGACCTAGAAATTCTCTGCATGTTTGACAAACATATCCAAGCGGCTTAAAGCAATTTTTTCAAATACTTTTTCCAAAATACAATTTAAATAAGGTGGTAAAAATTGTAGCTCTTCTTAGAAGATGAGGCGTAGGATTCAGTACTTTTCCTTTGAACCCACATGAAGTTATGTGCTCTTTCTTAAATCTTCCAACTTTCCTGTTTTCTTTTTGCTTATCACTGAATGGCTTTCTCATTCTTATGTAAGGATTTTACTTCTTTGATGCGTGTAAACAATATATATTTCAACAGTAAGTGATCAAGCAGGCAGAACAGCATATCAGTCCTGCACAAGGATGGGCAGCAATGGTTTCTCCCCTTCGAAAAGGATATTGTAGTATAGATGCTATGTAAGAATTTAGAAGCATATCCTGGAAACACAGGCCAAGCTGTAAAATATATTTAAATATGTGGGTGTTAGTCCTGTTTGTTAGATGCCAACAACATGGACTGGTTTAGATATTGAATGCATAATGAAAAAAACCTGTAACTCTGAAGGACTGGTAAGAGGAGATGCAGTCAGGAGGAGGTTCTGAGTGCTGGCTGTCAGCTGAGAAGCAACTGCAAAAAAGGCCTTTATTTTCTTTCCTTTTTTGACTAATACAAGGAGGTTATCATGATAGGAATGCTTAGATATACCTAATAATTTACAAAAATATGTCCACGGTACCTTTAAAGGGCTTTGATATTTCTATTATCTTCAAAGGAATCTAAAGCAAAATAGTGCTCATTTCAATGAGTTACACAGAGTGTAACCATGAGGTATAGCAAAAGTGAGATTATGCCAGTTGGTGAAAAAGTATAGGGGCTGTACTAAGGAAGCAGATTATACTTAAAGCCATCATGAGCTAAAAGGAAAAACAAACCTGTGTTCAGCCTGATCTAAGGGCTGCTACTGAGCAAAGAACAAGCCAGGAAAAACCCTCATGCAGTAGGAAAAGGCTGTAACAATTAATCAGCAGGAAAAAAAAATGTTATTGCTATTTTCATGGGAATGTATTGCACAGAGACCTGAAATAGCTATTCATGGCAGTCTGCCCTGCTGTCACAGACATCTGCAAGGTATTCTTTCCAGGAGGGCACTGTCATTGAGAGCAGACAATAGTAGGCTGTTAGCATTTTCCTCTCAAATAATATAAGCCAGCTACATTTTTTTGCTGTTTAGGTTTCCACAAAATGGGCTTCTTATCACTCGAGGAAAACAGCTTTGCAGTAAAAGACTGGGGGTTACAGTGGACACCAAGCTGAACATGAGCCAGCAACGTGCTGTTTCTGAAAAGGTGATTAAGAGTGTCTTGGACTTCATTAGCAGAACTGCTGCTAGCAGGCTGAGGGAGGTGATTGTTCCCTCCAAAACAGCACTGGTGTGGCCAAACCTGGAGTCCTTGGTCCAGCTCCTGGCTCCTCAGTACACAAGAAACATGGAACTGCTGGAGAGAGCCCAGTCATGAGCTACAAAGACAAGACAACCCTGAAATGACAAACAACTGCAACTAAGTAGCTTTGCCCAAATCCCAAAATCCCATCAAATTTCATAAGAGAAAGAGTGCTATTTTGGGGAACTAAAAATAACATTTTCCTTAATGTTTCAGGAAAAAAAAAATTGTCTGAAAAGCCTCCAGGCTTCCAGGGAAGCGATCTAAGGGAGGCAGGTATAACTATCTGAAGGAGTTAATAATTTTGATACAGTTATTAAATATTATGGCACAGATTTGAAATAGAAAGGAGAAGCGGAGCCATGGTTTGCAGCATGACTATAGTTTTAGATTACCAGTCTGGGCTCTGGTCCACCAGCTACCTGGTGCTGTTGCCTCAGCTCAGGGTCTCAAAGAAAAACACCAACATTTTCCAGGTTGCTTGCAGAATAATAGGAATATCAAAAGGAACTTTTAATCTGTTCTGATGTTTGCTACACCTGGGAGAAGAAAGCACTTCATTCAGAATTAGAAAATATGAATGGAACCAAAGAGCTTCCCTCTGAAGTTCTCTAGAACAGTTACTATTTGAGCTTGTAAGATGGTGACTTTAATTTCCAGCAGCAGGAACAGTGTAGAAGTTGCATGCAGTGTTGTATTCATCTGCCTTATAAATTTGAATTTTCCTTCTCATCCTCTTTTATATTGCCCATGTCCGCTGGTGTCATGAGTCCCGATTTAGGATCCTGCTGACTATGCCAAATTGTATTGGGTGAGTGATTTAGATCACTTAAAGAACCACTTTCAAAGAGATTAGCAAAAGTGGTTTTAAGGTCATGTTGCAAAAGCACGATTTAACAAATTCTGATGGCAAGTTGATGGTAAGATACATACCTCCATTAGCTGCTACATGGAAGTACAAATACATAACTTCATACAAATGAAAATCAAGTTATAGTGAAGCTAGAATGATTTACACAGAGACCAGAAATGCAAAAGTTTTAATGTTTACTCCACTACTTTGTGGGTTTCCTAGAGAAGTTCTTAGCCCAGCTACAGAACATGGCTTTACCTCCTTTGGATCTTGTACTGAACTGCTGTTGGTTTGGTTAAGGGGTGAAGTGCATCCATCACAGTTGGTGCTTCATTAATACTCAGTCACAGTCCTGTCCATTGTTAAGGAAAGCTAACACTACAGACCGGATTTAATTCACTCACTGAAGACTGAAAAAAGTCAGAAATCCTTCATAATAGCCTTCTTTCAATTTTAACTCTGTTCTAGCACTGCAAATAATTACTGCATGCATCAACTAAGGGATCTTTTGTATTGGATCATATTGAGAAACTTGCAATTCAAATAGCTTAATGAACATTTAGAAATGTAGACAAATCACATACACAAATTTAAGTACCTCCTCCTTGGCAATGCAGCTTGGGTTTGTAAACTGGTCCCAACTACCTGCTTTGAACACTTCAGCAGTACTTGATTGCCTCCTTCCTTTCAGTAAAAGTACTAAACCTAAAATTTTTTATAACATTATATTAAATGAGACATCACTTTTTTTTTTTTTTTTGCATTGCATTTTATCTACTTAAAAACACTTATAATTCTACTGCCAAGTATCTTTGGTTGATTAATTTTAATGAGCAATACCAACGACTTCCATGTCAATTATTGTTTAATTTATGGGTTATTTTATATGTTTTTAAAACCTTGGTTAGTTGGCAAGTTCAATTAAGAACATTCCAAATCAAAGCGTTTTATTTCAGTTAGAATTAATTACATTCAGACTAACCTATCTATTATGATAGAAGGAAAAGCCTAGATCAAGCAATTAAATTACATTTCTTCATTAAATCAAAATAATTTCATTCCTTTCTCTGTCAAAAGAAAATACTTTCCCCATTTACTCTAGGATCATCTCATTTAGTTAAAAAGCAAGTGAGTTCCTATCTTGCTGCTACTACCTGAAGAAATTGAATGCTTAATATTGTCTATCTGTATAGAGGTGGTGCAATTTTGTTCACTCTTCTCTTTTTGGAAAAGAAAAATATTGGTAAACATATATCAAAATATCAAAAGATGCATGCCAAATCTAATTTAATGATATGATTTTTATTGCCAATGGCCAGGTTGCTGAATAGTAAAGCAAATTGTCAATGTTTTGTTAAATTGCCTTATTTTACCGTGAGGAAAGTTTTCTGTTTTGAAATGTTTACCCTCAGCATAGTTAGAGTCTGACAACACTGCTCGTTATAGTAAGTACAAAATTCCACCAATTAGAGCACTTACAATGTCTGAATCAATGGTTTGGAATTTGTGAGGCTTTACTTTGGTTAAAATATTTTGACTAAGACAGCCATGTATACCAATTTGGAGGTTCTCCAGCCAACACCAAGTTCCAAACCAGATATGCACTTGAGTACGGGCTCAACACTGATATCCCCTATTACAACAGCAGAGTATTCTTGCTTTGAATGGGGAAAATAACAAAGATATCTTAAAAAAAAAAAAAAGAAGTATTAGAAATTACTCACTCACTTTTACACCCTATTTAAAAGTTCAGGCACCCAACAGGTCTATTTTCCTGCCCTGTGGATGGTTTGGGAAGGTTCAAGAATTTCTGTAGGCAATTTCAATTCTCAAAGCAAGGACAAAAGTCTGTCAACATAGACCAAGAAGAATTCCAATGGAGAGTTCTCTCTGATCCACCTTCTGAGGACTGTACCACCCTTGAACAATCTAGGATTCGGTGTCCAGAGAGAGATCAGAAAATACAGTTTGCTCAAGAGAAAAAAAGGTTGGGTGAGCTGATTAATTTGCTCCTTCCTCAGTTCTGCTCATCACCTAGGATCCAAAACAAGCATTAGCATTTAGAAGCCCTGCAGCCTGTGGCATTACTTAAAGGGCTGTTTTTGCCATTTGTTTGAACTCTAGAGAGTATTTTATTCCCCAAAAACAAAGTAGTGTTCATCTGTGCTATTTTGCAAGGGTGGCCTGAAGTCAATTTCCATCCATTAAGATGAGTGCTGTCACTCACTGTGCAATGCACATTTCCAGCTTGTCATATAAATGAGCCAAGGGTGAAAGGAAAATAGTGGAAAAAAATACACCACAACAGAAAAATATGACTCATGACCTGATGAGATCAAAATGTGTAGACTAAAATTTAAAAAATCTTTCAGAATAGTTGCAATTAACTGAATTTGATTGCTGTATGTGAACACCAGTCATCAGCCTTGTGTTATGTCTTAGCTTTCAGTCACCACCAGGAAGGACATTAGTTTATTGTTTTCCTCAAATGGATGAGCTATATAGTCTAACCCTTTAAGTTGAGGATATTAAGATTAGTATTACAATCATACCTGCAGCCTATTGTATGCCATTGTATTGGGTCTGCATGGCCAAGTTTTGGTAGCATGTGGGGTACAGGGGTGGCTTCTGTGAGAAGCTACCAGAAGCTTCTTCCATGTCCAGCAGAGCCAATCCCTGGCAGCTCCAAAGACAGATGTGCTACTGCTCATGACTGAATCAATTAGAAATGGTGATCACACCTCTGTGATAATAGATTCAGAAGAAAGAGAAAAGTTATTGCACAGTTGTAGTTGTGGCTAGAGAAGAGCTGGGTCAGAACATGTGAGAGGAATAACTTTGCAGACACCAAGGTCAGTGGACAAGGAGGGGCAGGAGGTGCTCCAGGCACCAAAGCTGGGATTCCTCTGCAGCCTGTGGTGCAGCCCATGGTGATGGTGCTGTGCCCCTGCAACCCATGGAGGAGAATGAGGATGCAGAGATCGACCTGCAGCCCATGGAGGAGACCCACACCAGAGCAGGTGGATGCATGAGAGGAGGCTGTGAACCTGTGGGAGGGCCATGGAGAGAGGATCCTCAGCTGGAAAAGCCTTTTCTTGCAGGACTGCACCCTGTGGAAGAGTGACCCATGCTGCTGCCCATGGGATGGACTCCTGTTGCAGCTGTACACAGAGAACTGTCTTCCATAGGAGGTACCTCATAGTGGAACAGGGGAACAACTCTCTTCCCTGAGCAGCAGGAAAAACAACAGGTCATACCCACATTCACTTCTCCCTGTGCCATTGGGAAAGGAGGGATGGGTGGGGGGAAGGTGTTCTGAAGGGTTTATTTTACTTCTTATTATCCTGTTCAGATTTCATCAGCAATAAATTAAGTTTATATCTCTAATTCAAGCCTCTTTTGCCTGTGACTGTATTTGATGAGTGATCTCTCCTCATCTCAATCCATGAACCTTTCACTATATTTTTTCTTCCTTGTCCAGCTGCAGAGGGGAGTGCAAGAAAGGCTTTGGTGGGTGCCTGGCATCCAACCAGGCCAACACACTACAGCCATCTATTCCTCTGCTTGAATAATGATAAACCTAGAACACTGTAGGAATTCACTGTACCTCAGACTGAGGAAATTCTCATAGGTTCTCAGTTTCACCAGTCCTTATGTCACTCAGGAAAAAAAATTAAAATATTATATCATTTGGGCCTGCCCTGCATTTAAAAACTCTGTGCCTACAGCTTGGTCTTTTACACCACTGCCAAGACCTACCCTATGAAGATGCCTTTGTACAACCCAGTGAAAATCTTCTCTCGTGGTGGTGCAGCGGTACAGAAGTATTTTGAGTTAAAGGAGTTAGAAAGGAATTTGTATTTATAAGAAAGAATATTCAGTTATGAGCATAGGGAAAACATTAACTTAAACATCCTGACTCAATACTTTATGAATATATGTGTGTGTGTGTGTACATGTATGAGTTTAAAACAGATTCAGTGATGGCTTTTGGAGCGATTCCTCTAGAGACTACTGCTGTGGTTGTCACTTATCTTGTTTCTGACAGATGACACATATCAGAAACCTCTTATGTTGTTACAAATAATTTTGATGTTTGCTGTGAAGACAGCTAACTTGTTGGAGAACACTCTGGTTGGATATGTGGGTTCCAGGAGAGAGAAAGAAGATGGAAGCTGAGCCCTGGGGCAGCGACACTCTGAACACTTCCAACACTCTGAGCACTTTGAACAAATACATGCTGTGAGACAAACTGTTCAAATCTCTTTTTGAGAAAGATGGACTTACCAAGAAATGTTCTTCCACAATCTCAAGACTTTAGATCTCCTAAAGACGAATTTCACCAAAGCATTTTTTAGAAGCATCTTTGATAAAAGACAAGGCAACTAACAGATCAATATTTACAGATAATACTGGAACTTAATGAACTGCAGGAAAAACATATACATCCCTGCTGAATTTTCTGGACTGGAATATAAAAGGTGTGCGAAAATGATTTATTTCACAATTTTACAAATTCAACTTGTAAGAAAACACACTTTAGGTCAGTCTAAAAAAAATCTGTTATTTCATCAATAACTACTTATTAACTGAAATATATGGATAAATATACAGACCTTCTCTCTTTGTCGCAGAGTAGTACAATGTCTTAGTGTTCTAGGTGTTTTCTGATATCTTCTTCTGAAATCATAGAATAATCAGACTGTCTATTTAATACCTACCCATCCTAGCTGCAAAGAAAATCTAGACAATCCACGGGTGCTCTATAGGGAAGAATTAGAGCATTTGTTATTTTTAAGTCCTTATTTTTCAGACATCATTCAAATGCTTTGGATTCTGATCAATGAGTTCTGAGTATTTGGCTAAGTTAACCCCAGGGCTTTGACATTCCTTCATGTAGCAAAGAGCAACAATGACTTCAGATGTCATTGCTCCTCTGTACCACGTGTCTTATTCCAGCAGGAGAGTAAACAGTAGAAAAGATATGTGACCACTACTTGAGCAAAGTCAGACATCTCAGAGGCCAGCTCAGGCCACCACACTTCACAGAAATGATTGACAAGTGTTCTCATGGCCACAGACTGCACTGCAGGCACAATAATTGCCATCAGGGGGACTGGAACAAGCAGCTACGTTGTGCCAGGCTCAGAAAGCCTCTTCCCCTTGCTGTATAGATGCAGTTGTAAGCCCAAAGAGAAGCATGAAAGCATGCAAAGAAATAGAAGCAGGATATTAGAATTTGCATAAGGTTTGTTTTTCCTGATGCTGACCTCCCCATCATTAGGCTGAGGAAGGACACAGAAAACCATTTCAGAAGGCAGCATGTTTCAAGAAATAATGTAGCTACATATGATCCTTGAGTTAATGAGGTCCCAATTTAATACTCTGTAGTGTACCATCATAACTATACATTAGTGAACAAGTCTGCATTTCTGAATGCTGATAAAGAAAGCAGTGGAAATTTTAGCACCTGAATCTCTGCTGAGCAATGTCCTGTTCCAAGATGCACATTTCTCTCTTCTAGTTCCAAACAGTCATTGACTGGAGGATTCAAAACCAGTTTATTAGAAAACATTTAACGCATCTCTAGATATTTATATTCTTTTCAGTGAGCTAGGTAAGATGGATTTCCCAGTGCAAGGGAACTGGACAAGTGACATTTTACTCTAGTAACAGCCTATGAAAAAGCTGAAAATGAGACACTGAAAGGCATGCAGAGGTTCCCAACAGAGACAGATTGACAAACAGTTGCATACAGTGGGCATGAGAAACTCTTTGCCATTATCTGCATGTCTTCAGCACTGCTGCCATAAGCAGTGTCTGACTGCTATGTTTTCCATGAATGTAATTAACTAGTGATGGTTGATAAGGCTGGACACCTAGCTGTCACCATCTTAACGTCAGACATCTGGTCCAAGGTACACATTTCTGTTCTTTCGAGTCAATAACATGACATCTAAAAGCAAGTCATCCCAATTATCTTCAATAATTTTCAATTATTTTCTTAGGCATGGCATGAATTGCCACAGGAGGTGCCTATGTATCTCCAGTACCTCTAAAGATCTTGATAAGTGACCATTCTCATTCTAGTATTATTTAATTCATGATTAGGGATTGTTTTACTTGCTTAGTTTTGAATGTTTAAGCTTGATTACTTGTTTTGGGTTTGATTTGATTTTGTTCGTTTGTTTCTTTTTGGGGGTTTTGGGTGGTTTTTTGTCTTTTGGGTTTTTTTCTGAAAGCAACTCATATGATAGCCTTTAAAAATTCACAGTTAAATTTGCTAGAATTGAATATAATTATATCCTTCAGTAATGGGAAGCACTTTCTCTAATAGCAATAAAATGTAACTTTTGAGGCTGATGAAAGTACATGGACTAAAAAATGGCTGTAGCTATTTGAATTTCATTGCTGTAAGAAAACTATTATTATCTCTGTACTACTAGTATTTAGATTTTAGACACAGGTTAAATAAAACTTACTAAGGGAATGAGGACACATAAAATGAATTGTTGGCTATAAAAAACTAGTTTAATAGTAAGACGAAAAGTGACACAAAAATTAGTATTTTAAATCCAAAATAAGAATTGCAAACTCTCTTATGTCCTGTCATATAGGAGAACAGGTCTACAACACTGTCATATTTTAGTAACTTAATCAGGAGAAACTGCCCAAGTTTCTGCCCAGTGATAAAACGCAGAGTCATTGTTTCACAGCATGACTTGAAATTTTGGTAAACCACAGAAGTAATCTGTCGTATTTCATCTTGTCACAAATGTTTTCGCTGTGACCTCATGAGCATGAGGAATGTTTGAAGAGCAAGGGGAAGATTTCCTTTGTAGCCACTCCAAGTCACTGTAGACTTGACTTAGTGCATTCCCCAAACTCATGTATTTCAGTTGGTTGCAAGTATAGGCTGTACAAGAAACACCCCCAATTCCTAACTCCCTCATCACCTTCTCTTTAGCCCTTGTAAATGCTTCTTTTCACCCTAGCAAACTTGGGATTTCCTCTTCCAGATAAATTACTACAGCCTATGTATATGTTCAGCAAACATGTTGAAAAGGTCAGCAGCTGGATAACAAGACTTCCATTAACATATGCCATGCAAAAGGGAGTGTGAGTGAAGAAGTAAAAGTGAAGACCTTTGTGCATGCCATGCCTGCAGTACGAAGAAGGGTGTGAGAAGGCTGCAGACCCCAGTGGAGAGCAGCCCTTCAGGTCAGGCCAGTTGTCCTGTGCAGTGACCATCACAGTGGCTGTGGCCCTCCTTGCCTTGTGGCTTTCATGGGTGCTCTGTCCTGCAAACCTCAGCCCAGACAGGAAGTGACCTGGCTTCTCTCCATGCTCAAAGAGCTCATGGTAATGGTATCTAGTTGAAAACTGAGCACACAGGTGGAGTTTGATGCATGAGAACAAATTCTCTCAACTTCAAATTTCAGTTTCACCAGACAGAGAAGCTTGATAGATAACCTCCTGAAATATTGTTTGTGGGCCTCTCCAACATCACCCTCTAGGATGTGTGCTTGCAATAATTGCCTTCAGCTATAGAATAAAATTTGCTGAAATGTTTCAGTTAAGTTAGATGGTATGCATTTTACTAATTCTGGTTTTCCCTAATTTGTTTCTTATTTATGATTCCTTCTTGAAAGGCATAAGCTTTGAAAAATTCAGCTAATTTGTTTACAACCAGATACCACAACTTTTCTTTCTAAATATGCTGGCTTGCTGTGACTAACCAAAGAAATAATGTGTGACATTCCTTTCTTCATAACAAAATTGTAACATGGACTGTTTCCCATTATAGTCTGTCTTCTGTCTAAAAGCAGAGGAGTCCTCATCTAGACATGAAAAAATGAAGCTTTTCTGTGGCTTTGCTTCTTTAAGTCCCCCAAATACTCTCCCTGTAAGATTAGAAATGGTAGATCTAGTAAGAGGCTCAATTTGAAGTCCAACATTTTCCACTTGTAAAGAAATTCAAACGGGATTAGTTTGTGGCTTCCTAAATCACCTACAGAAGTTGTTGTCTAAGGTATTCTCCACAATGACAACTGGAAAATAGTGAAGCTGAGGACTCAGTGGTTTCACAAAAGAGTAGATGACCAATTTTTGCTGACTTTCAGTAATTTTGCATTTGATGAAGCACTAGCTGCTATTAGAGCTCTCTTTTCTCTCTGAAATTTACACAAAACCTTTGCTAAATACGTAAGCAATTTGATATCCTAAATCAATTTACAAAGACCTGAACCAGTATCTCTGTTTTCACAGGTGTGGAAAATGAAGGCAGAAGTTACTTGGGCTGTGTAACTGAACAGCTCAAGGCTGACACAAGCTTTCTGAGCATTTAAGATCTGGTTTGCCAAACCTGAAAAACAGAGTTAGCAATGTTACAAGTTATGACTCCCTGTCTGGAAGCCAGGCCTCTCACCTGAGGCACAGTATCTGCCCGTAATCTGTGCACAGCCCATTGCCATGCTCAATAAAACAGCTGGCTGGCACAGAGGATGGCTGGGGCTGGGAGGATCAATACTTGCAGCTGAAAAGCTGAAGCTGAAGCTCAGCTAAAAGCAGTAACTTCATGACTTGGGGCTTCTTGGTCTTCCTGTGCTCCAGATGCACTGTGGTTTCAGCACTCAGAGTACTGCTTGTCCCCCATGCTCTGCCCTGACACAGATAGCACGGTGCACCTCCAGGTCGATTTCTTTTCATTAACACTGCAAGTTCTGGTGCATGTTTTAGGTTGTTGTCAACCTCCTGGGTGAGGACAAATATCCTCCCTTTCCTAGGCAGGCTTTTCTGGCAAGATTCATCTCTGGACAAATAAATGCAGGTTATCTACATGTAAGTTGGGTGCAAATTTATCTTATTTCCCAATATAGCCAGTGAAGAAAAGACAGACAGTGGTGCCTAGGCTTCAGGATACATTTTCAAATGGATTTAACTGCTTCAACTTAGCCTTCTGGTCCCATCTGAGATGGCCTTGGGTATCTGCCTTGCCTCCATCAGTCACTATAGGTGACCTGAGGTCCCCTGTAGATCCTGAGACATATCTGACAGCCCAATGGAGATGTCTAGATTCCTCAAAGGCATTGTAAATGACATCTGAATCATGCCTTGTGTTTTCTTTGGAGATAACTGAATCATTCTCTAGGCTCCACTAACTGCTGACTGGTTCTAAATCAACCAACGTGGGAGTTCCAGCACCCCACTCATATGCAAATGACATGAAAGCCAGGTTTCTGCTGCCTTGTTGAACTCTCACCGCTCTGTTATCTCTATTGAGACACCTACTTGGACTTTGCTTAATTTATTCTACTGTTCTGCCAATTAGCAGTCAAGTATGGCTGCTTTATTTTGAAATAAATTTCAGACTTCTTACAAATGTTTCTTCCAAAGAGTAATAGGGCAGTTAGAAGCTATTAGAAGCTGTGCCAATAGCTTGCTAGGACTTCACTTACAAAGTCTCCACATTTTCTTCTCAGAAAGGCTCTCTCTTGGTGTCTTAGTTCAAGAGGTCTGCATGTTCTGCTGAGCTATAAAAGTCTGCTTTTCAAGCCTAATACTCTTACCTCCTACCTTTTACTTTTCAAATTAAAAGATGAAAATCTCTGTAGTGTCTGTAGGAGGCTGGATTTTTTTTCTGTTTCACAATCACTAAGTTTGTGTGGCTCCTTTCGATCCCCTGTTCCTGGGTCAGGATGCTACTGCCTACACCAGTGCCTCAGTCTTTGTTTGAAATACTGAAGGAAATGGAGCATGGGACCCATATCACCATTTCTGCCCATCCTGAGATGAAGGCTTAGCTCCATGGTAGGTACTGAATAGAGGAACTGCAGGTGGACATCCAGGGCTGAGGCAGAGCCTGAGTCATTGTTGTTGATGGTCTCTCACCTCTGTGTTGAGGTTTCTTCCGATAAACTCTGCAAAGGTTAGCATCTTTTCTGCTTTGTTTTTCCATCTAAATCACTTCCTTTAATTTGGGAGCAGTGTTTTCTTCCTGGCTGCTCTTACTGTCTGTTAGCAGCAGAAGGCCTGGAAATGGATGACCATGAAAGCAGAATGTGATATTGGCATGGGTGTTATTTCCCCATGTACCCAATGCAGAAATTCAAGTGAGGGCAAAGTCAGGTCAAACTTCTAGCTAAAGAGAATGCCAAAAGGAGAGGAGGAGGCACTCCTCTGCCTCTTCTCCTGCATCCAGCTCCTGCACAAGGGTAGCATTTCTGAAAACAAAAATGGGCCCTTATAATTGGGAAAGTATTCTCCCTGCCCAGGTCTTTCAGATACAAAGTGAAAGACGAGTGAAAATAGCCAGAAACACTAAGGTAGGGAAGAAATGTCCAAAATAAAGGGAGTAAAATTCTTATCCTAGCAACAGCAGCAGCTGAGGGAGGAAAACAGTTAAATGAGGGTATCTTTTTTGAGGCTGGTGATGCTCCCCATGCTCAGTAGCTCACAGGACCCTCTCAGTGATGTGGAAGCTGCCATTTCCAAGGCCTTTACCACTCTCTGACCTAGATTTAGGGCAATTGAAAGGCACTGAATGGTGGGCAGGCATTCCAATAATTTCTAAGGGCCCAAAGCCACCAGCATGGCTCAGGCAGGAAGCAGGAAAGAGCTGTCCTGCCAGCATGAAGAGTTCACACTTGGGAGAAGGGAGGTTACAAGGCAAGCACAATTCTTGAGGGTCCTCAAGCACTGTCTCAACAGAAAGGTCTGTATGTGGAAAGACAAGGACCAGAGTTTGGGCTCAGAACTACAAAGCTGCTCTAGTCTCTCTGCAGGGAGAAGATCTCTCCTACATCTCTCACAGGGGAAGCAGGCACCTTTGTCTTGTAAAGAACAATACCCAGAGCCCCAAGGGCCACTTGGCACACTCCTGAGCTGAATTACAGGGTCTGGGGAGGAACAAAGACATTTTGTACTCAGAAGGAGATTTTAAAGTTAACCAAGAATTTAGCAGTACTTGCCCTCCACCATAAGCAAATCTCCCTTTTCGGTCTTGAGTACCAGGTGTTGCCTGCTACCATTTCGCCTATTTCCAGTGCCCAGGCAGAGCTCATTAAAACCATCTCTGTACTCTGTACAGGTGTGGTGGGTTGGTGTGGGCTAAACGTCTGGTGCCCACCAAAGCTCTATCACTGCCCTCCTCAGTTGGACAAGGGAGAGAAAACACAATGAAAGACTCATGAGCTGAGGTAAGGACAGGGAAAGATCACTCACTAACTACTGCAATGGGCAAAGCAGACTTGACTTGGGGAAATTAGTTGAATTTATTACTAATCAAAATCAGAGCAGGATAATGAGAAGTAAAACAAATACTAGAAACCCTTTCCCCAACCTGTCTCCTATGTTCTGTGCTTAATTTTGTTTTTGATTCTCAGTGTCGTCTCCCTCAGCAGCACAGGGACTTGGTGAGAAATGGAACTGCAGTGAGTTCATCACATTATTTCTGCCACTCTTCTTCCTCAGGGAGAGGAGTCCCTGTTCACTGACGCTGGTGTCTGCACAGTTGTTTCTTTCATGTATTTTCACCCTGCTCTTCTCTGGCCACTATTACCGCTAAAAACAGCGTCAACTTCCTTCTCCTTCCTTTCCCCCCATAAATATGTTGCTAACACCTCTGGTTGGCTTGGCCTTGCTCTGTGGCAGGTCCAGCTTGGAGCTGGCTGGCACTGGCTCTGTCAGAGTTGGGGGAAGTTTCTGGCAGCTTTTCACAGCAGCCACTCCTGTAGCCCCACCACTACCAGCACCACACAAGCCTGATACCACAAGAAAAGGGCTATATGGAAGGTTTGGGGCAAATGGAGAGCTGCAGGCTCTGAGGGAATCAGAGCATGTGCTGTTGTGACTACACCCCTTGTCTACTTCTCCTTGCCTTCTAATGGAGGAGGGAAGATTCGAAGAAATCCATCTGGATACCACTTGAAACCCATCATTCTTAAGGTTAAGCTCAGAAATGAGTATCCAGAAAGCTTCCACTACTTCACGTATTTTTTATAAGGTGAGTGGATTGGATTTCTGGGGACAATTTGACTTCAGTTAGAGGCCTTTAATTCCAGCATCAACAGTTTTTCCTGTAAAATCATTGGACACATTCCTAGTGATATTTGGACCTATAGCCCACAGCATATTTTTTATTCTTCCATTACCAAAGAGATTGGTAAGATCTGATTCTAATGCTGGAGGTGGAAGTGCAGAACTCAGCAGTAGGTTGAGTTCCCTATGATATACCCCGTGTAAGCAGCCCTGTCATTGTTCATAATTTTTTCTCAACACAATTTGCAAGAGAAATGACAGTAATTTACATTTCCTCTAAAACTATTATCATTCTGCTATGGCACTAAAATTCATCTGCCCTCAAGAAATGTTTCAATAGGAACCTCCATGTATAATACATGTTTTCAATTTATTATTAATACACTTCAATCTGAATCACAAATTCAACATGATGTCTGACTTTTTTTCAAACTCATTCTGTTCCATGTCAGCTTTTATAACATGTTCCTCATCATAGCATCTGAACAACAGACCCAGTGCATTAAGTGATGGACTTAAAAATCAGTCACACACTGTTTGGCTTCTCAGCTTTGCCTCAGAGGTAGAAGTCTTGACCATGTGGAACATCCAGTTTTGAGGGGATTTTTAGTTTGGTCTCATGCATGTCTTCTTTTAAAATATTTTTATTTGAGCTAGTCAAAGCAATGTCTTTTAACATCAGAGTATGCGATGGTCAGGTTAGGGACAGTCCTTATTTCCTGCACAACTAGATTCAGTCTTGGCTTAGTCAGGCTTGTGCCCAGGACTGACAGCCCTCCCCCTGTGATAAAGCACCAGTCACCCCTTGGGAGTAACCAGCTTTGGTCTTGACCCCAGCATGTCAGGATATTTTGTAGATGGGCACAGGCTCAAAACAGAGATTAAAATCTAGTAATTAGCTACAAGTCCCAAGACCTAACTTGATGTGCATGCTGAGCTGTGGCAGTGGTACCCTCTGCTCGGCTGCACAGCAGGACTGGAGGAGCTCTGAGTCAGCAGCTCACAGGTTTGTGCTTATCCTTAGGTCCCCTCACGGCCAGGAGGTTCTGGAGCAAATGCCTGGGTGGGGGATCCTGCAGTGACAGCACAGATCACTCCATACACACCCCCTGGAAAGATGCAGGGCATTGCTAGGACATTGCCAGCATCCCTCTCACAGGCAGCAGTGCACCCTCTCAGCACACACAGTCACTGACAGTCTGCATCAGGCTTTCTCACCATGCAAAATGGTTCCTAAAGCTTCATGGGTCCCTTCCCAGCACCACCCATTTGCTCCCATGGAGAGGAGTTTTAATAGCCCAGTTACCACCTGGAGAGGATAACAACTGTGCCACGGGACATGCAAAGCCAGTGGGACTGTTGAGGGATTTCAACAAACCCCTTTGGGAAGCTGAGAAACAGAGGAAAATGAAGCCAGAAGCAAGCAAATTGCCACACACTGTTATTTCCCTTTGCAGAAATCTAAGGAGCTATAGGGAATTGTAGATTTTAGGAATGGTTATCTCTTTTCAGGAGCACAGGATATTTTGTTGCTGATGTAAATATTCTATTTATGACTGTAATCTTGATATCCAGCTCGTGCATGTTGTTCAAAAGGCACCCCTCAGACTACTTCCTCGGGCAGTCAGTAAAATAGTAAAAATCCCACAAGTCACAATTTGCTACAGAAGTACAGACACTATGAGCTATACAGCAGCTGGAAGGAGTCCATAAAATACATCAAAGCATCCCTTTTGAAGTTCTTTGAGAACATGAATGGCAAGCTAGTGCTGAACAACTTTGCATCCAACCATGGCAAATGTGAGATTGCTTTACTTAAAAGGAACAATCTAGCCAAATTTTCTTTCAAACCTCTGAAAGAAAAAAATATTTTTCATGTGAGTAAGCATTTCAGAAGAATGAGTCTGAGCCAAATAATCATCATTCTGACATTCATAAAACTCACTTTATTAAAGACATCAGCCCATATTACAATACTGATGCAGCTATAAGAACTGGGGAACAGATTGAGCCCAGCATTTCCCAGCAAGTCAAAAGCAAACCTGGAAAGACAACTCAAGCACTCTAACTTGCAGGCTTCTTGTGTATCAGGCTACATCTCCCCTTTTAAAGAGCTGTGTTGCCATCTCTGCACTATATCCCTGGGTGTCACAAAGCAGGCTGCAAGCCCCAGAAACCAAGGAGAGGAGAATAAAACAGTTTGCACCCTAAGAGTCTGATTTCTTTCTGCAGAGGTGAGCCCATTGAAGGGCAACCAGGTTATACCTGCCCAGAGGACAGACACTTTCCTCATCAGGTCTGTAAAAACTGAGTCAAGATCTTGTCTGAGGCAAGGCATCATGAACAGATAGGAAGTCAAACTAAGAAGAAAAGAAAGAAGGAAAAAATACTACCAGAAAGATAATAATGCATTTACCACAGTGGACGGTCAAGGGGTATACAGAAAAGCAAGACTTGGGCAGCAGATATTTGATGAGTACAGGATAAAGAGTAAATTTTAAGAGGCTGTATTCCACTAGCAGGGTTAAATTCAGAATTGCACTCTGAACAAGAGAAAGCACAGCAGTATCTCTTAGGTGCTGTAGAAATGTTTATAAGGAAAGAGATGGATCAGTGATCATAGCAGCAAGCTTGATACCCTGTGAGTTTCCCTTATGACTGTCTGAGAGTTATATGCCTTCCATGCCTGTGAATCCCTTGTGCCCAGCCAGTCATCCATTCCCCAAAACAGGCCAGCCTGCTGATCACCTCTTTTCTCCAAGCTAAATTTCTGTTCATGAATGCCAGCTGTCACTCAGGCATTGCTATTAAATTTGCAGTTCAAAATGGTGTGAGTGTTTAAAAAATTTACCAGTGTTCTATTTGTGGGAAATAGCTCTATGATAGTCTAAGGAATTGCATTTTAGTTCATAAATATTTGATTAACACGGCTTCTGAAATACTACCTTATCATCTTTTTCTCTGATACACACCCTTACCAAGATTTTAAGATCAAAACATGTAGAGTGCAATGTGCTTCTTTAGAAGCTCAGGGTAGGCTGAAAGGATGGACATTTGACACGGGTGACCCACTTTCATGCGCACTTAAGAGGCAACTTATGGGCCTCAAGATTTGACACTGTTCCTCCATCCACAAATCTGAGCCTTCCTTGCAAAACTGGGGAAGGACTGAAACCTCCCAGCTGCTGCTCTACCAAAGATAAAGAAAGCAGCTGGCACACCCAAGGCTGCTATGTAGGAAGCTATAGAGATTTGCTGCTGGTCATGCTGGAAAACCAGACCCCATAGGGATTAGGCAATACTAAGTGATGTCTTGGGGGCTCTAGGTGTTGGATGTAAGTGCTGATGGTGGAGGGGGCAATTCAGGTGAGTCCCCAAGTCCTTTCATGCCCCTGAGCTACAGGTGAGACCAGAAGGGGATATGGGACAACACCCTGAGGCAGTGGGTTTCATAAACTGTGGATAAAGGTATGAGATTTCCCAAAGAAAAATTTTGTTGGAAAAAGTGTTACATATAATTATGTTAATGAATAACCCAAAGATTTGCAGTCTCCAGAGCCATTCAATATTTAATGCTGCTATTTTCAGGTTAATTTATGCTGGTTGTTTGGGACTTTGTTCCTGCTCTCTGGCTACCACTAAGCAGATGTGACAGTTGCCCTTGAAAGACAGATTCAGTTTGAAGCTGTCAGAATTTTCCTGAACTGGTTAAAGATTCCCAGCAGATATTTATGAATGACCAGAAGGAGCTGAGTCACCTGCATGAAGAATTAGAAAAGAAAATAATCTTTAAGCAGTTATTCACAGAAATACCTTACAAGATCTTAATCTGTTCAAAGGGCATCTGGATCTTTGAAATCTGAATTTTGATCATAAAGGTGATTCACTAAGACACTCAAAGACATGGTTTAAGCACAACTGAAGTCAGTGGATCTTGCTAAGTGCATGCATTCAAGTGTACCTACTTGCTCTGCTAGGAAGTAATCATTTCTCAGAATGAAGGTTTAGATATTAGCCCTGACATTCATCTCAGTGGTCTGCAATCGTGACCAAGAGTTTCTGGCAGAAATATGCACAGTGAAAAGCACTTACACATTCAATCTCAGAAGCAGGTTGCCTTACATTGGAGAAAGTTAAATGATGGACAAGCCAAAACTTTACAAAAAAGGATGAAACAGACAACTTCCAGATTGGTTGCGAAAAACTCATAAACAACATCTGGTCAGGACTGCTGTGAAGAAAAAAATCCATTGTGGAAAAATGCAGAGGTTAAAATATTAAAATTCTGGTGCCCTCACTAGAGTGTGTGTCACCCAGGAGAGGAAGGATGTCAAAGACTCTAAATATTAGAGAACTGAGAGGTTTGGGGCTGATTTTCCTGCTCAGATTGACAGCATTAAGAGTAATTACAAGGCAGAGGCTTCAAGTGGACTTGGGATGAAAATCTAAGCAAGAGTTCAAGAAGCTGAAGGAGTCCCAAACTTTTATGACAGCAGAAGACAATGACACAGTAAGTGATAGTGAGAGGCTGTAGAAATTCTATTGGGTGCTGGAGAAAACATAATTGCATTATGCCAGTCCCCTGAACAGGCTAATCAGCTAAAGCTGCCTAATTTTATTACATCTTGCAAACTTCAGATAGAGCTTTTAACAACAAGATGTGTTTTGTAGATAAACTCTCAGTTCTCCATGGAGAACTGGACAACTTTTACAACACTGTGAGGAAAATCTGAGATCAGAACGTTTCTGGATACTTAAAAATACAGACAATGAAGACCTCTGGAAATCACATTAAAAAAACTGGGGCGCTTCCTAGGAGAGAAGTATTACCAGGAAATGACCAAAGCACTCCCATTTCCAGGGATACTGACTCCTGCACTTCCAGTCAGGTGAGAGTTGAAAGTGCAAGAGGGGCCCAGTGGCCACAGATCCCTGTACTTCAAATGCAGCAAACAAGGACCAGTTCAAGATTCTGAACTGTTTGACAAAAACTGAGCCAGAGCTCAGATAAAAAGGGTGAGGCTTGGCAGAAAGAAACTGAAGCAATTGGAATCCCCAAATGCTACCTTGTTCTCAGCCCCTTGTGCCAGTGAGAGGCAGAGTTCTCTGTAGTGTAATTTCTTTGATTTTTTTTTCTAGAAACAGCATGGTGCATCATTCCTAAATGCTTACAGGAAAAAAAAAACAGAATTTAAAAGGCTCTGTGAGGGTCATTCAGGGATTGAAAAATTTCAGAGGGGAACCAAACATTTTAGATTGACCTCAGATGAACTGTGGCATTATGGAATGTCTAAAGGTTTGTCACATGTGGCAAAATACAAGACAAGTGAAATAACCCATATTGGTGGTACAGAGAAGGCAAAAAACTTGCTACCTGGAGCAAAGTAAGCATCAATTTGTTTAATCTGATGGGGAAAAAAATGCTTCTTGTTTATAAATATTTTTCTAACGTAGCAGACACTCCTTTCTAGTTTGAACACATGCTTTCAAATATTTTGCATGAGTCATCCCATATTTTTAATACATTTATTAGAGTCATACCCATAAGCACTTTTGAATTGACAAACACTTTTGTCATTGACTATTACTGGAAGCTCCATTTAATTTGAGTGAAACCCATCTCTGCACAGAGTGTGATATAAATGCAATGCACTATTTTAATTATCACAAAAGAATAAGCAAGGTTTAGGATTGTAAATATTTACTGCTATGGCCTTTGACAGAAAAAGTTGTGGATGTACACAGCTGTAGAAAAACAAACTTTTAATTCCCACATAGTAATTTTTATTACAGAAATCCAAGTCCAGTAAGCGATGTGATTGTTATAATCAATCACAGATGACCACAGATAGAGGAAACATGGATCACATGGCCCCATGGACTGTACACTGACATCAAGCCACATTCAGATGTGCTTTTATGTTAGATTAGTATTCCCAAATGCTACAAATAAGAACATTTTCAGAGGAGGAACACTCTTACAAGAAGAGAAGAAAAATAATTAAGTCTGGAATGTATGCCTAAATTTTAATTCATAGACTTTAAATGCATTTGAAAATATATTTTTTCCCCAGATTCATTCCCAGAAATCATTTTCTGTACCTATTTATATCTTCAAAACCTGTAAAAAAGACTAAACTTTCAAGTTTAGCCCCAAATTATTACATTGCCATTTATTTCTTTAGTTGTTTTTCACTTTCAGAATTGGGTAGATAATCTAGATTTTCTTTCATAGTTAAATTTCTAGGACATTAATCTTTTCAGGGCCAGACTTTGGGTGAGTAGATTGCAGTAAAACTTTGAGACTCAGCATGTTATTTTTCTCTTGCATCTTTGCTGTTTTTTCCTGGTCTGCACAGAAATACCTTCATACTTCAAAAATACCTGCTCTTGGCACACTACATATTAACCAGTGGCTTCTGATGTCTTTATGTGATGGTATTTTTCTATCAATTCTATTATACTTAAGGTTCAATCTTCTATTATAACTAATAGATAGTTATTTCATCTTGCATTAGTACTCTTCATACTTGTGCAGTTTCAAAAGACAGTTTCACAGGGTCACTCTGGTTTGAAAATCTGAAGGCAGATGCCATTTTGGTGCTTTTTTGAGAAAGGGAACAAAAACATGTTTGAGGCCAACCTGCAAGCCAGTGTGTACTTTCATGTGAGCTTTCTGGAAAAGTGATATTTCTAAACTTACCTTGCTGCTGGTGAGGAATACATGAAACGTGGGCAGAAGCTCAAAGACTGCACATAAAGCAATATGGAGCATTCACAGCCCATCAGTCTGACTGATTCTATCAAAACCATTTATATCCTTCCTCTGGTGGCCAAGAGAGCCACATTTGTAAGTGTCTTCCATGCTGAGAGGCAGAGTGAGACATAAAACCACATAAACTGAAGAAAGATTATTGTACTTTCATGTGTTTGATTTCTTAGTTGTTCTTCCTGCAATTCAGCTTTGCTCTGACCATGAACATGATGCAAGAGTCTGGGTCTTCTCACACCTGCAGTTAGAGGCCAAAGAAGGAAAGGAAATGTGGGCATCCCATGCCAAAAGCAGGGATGGACTTTAATCTGGTGTATGTTACAACTGGTCTCCAATTTTTTAGTCAGTGGGCCAGTGCCAGCTCTTTCCACCAGTCAGGAGTCACCAGGTTTCTCATTCATCAAACTGCAAATGAATTCTTGCTGTAGCAACTTTACATGATATAATCTTCATAAAGTTCTGAGAATGATCTGCACTGAGTGTTGGATAAGGTCAACAGAAAAGTAACTCCATCTAAACTTTTTCACAGGTGGATGGCTGGGGTTTACCTTTTTCTCTTTTGACCCCAGAATACATAGACAGGTTTTTTGACATTGTTCCATGGGAACAACTCCACCTGTGGTTGATTTGGGGCTTTTGTTCTGCCCTCTCAAGTGCTCCCTTCATCTTTCATCCCTCCTGTCACTGAGCAGTGGGCAAACACTGTGTGCTCTCATGGTTCTCATACCACTTGCATCAGCAAACTTCAATTCCTTAGTTTGAAACTGTGCTCCCAATCCTACTTGGCAGGAAGAAATACCTTTCCTAAAATGAGATTAGCCATAATATGAATAGAAGAACATACAAGAAGTTCTGCATTGATGTCAATTAGGAGTGTTTGAATAGTCTTTGTACCATTTTAATTAGGTTGAATATTTTACGATTAATGTGCCAAACATTTGCAGCAGAATAACTTCTCTCTCTGCAGAACTCTTTGTCTTCTCAGATCCATCCTGCATGGGGAGGGTCAGAGTGACAAGCAGCGTTTAACCACTGCATGCTAAAACAGGACTGATGTGCTGCTCCTCTTCAGAATGGTGCACGTGCTTGCAAAGACCACCATGGCAGAACCTGCTTACCCAGAAACTAAAGCAGATTCAGCAAATGTGTGTAAAGGACAGCTGAACATGGTCTCAACGAAAAGAACTAATAGACATGGAATCTGGAAGTAACTTTGTGGAAACAGAAATTTGACAGAGACATTTTACACAAGATACTTCTTACAGCTTTCCATCATAACTTGTTAAAATTTGTTCATGGTAATAACACCTTACAAAGGCTTTCATTAAGTGTTTGATACAAAAGCGGGGAAAGCCAAAAGGTTAAGAGCCCTTAACTCTGAACAGGACCCACACAACACAACTGCTGCCATAATCTCTTTATTAAAAACGTAAAAACATTATGCTATCACTTTTCCACGGGCTAGAAGTACAAAGTTAGTTCTAGAGAATATTTCATCTCTCCAACATATAGAATTCTCTGCACTCCAAGAGAGAAAATAATATTTTGATAGTGTTAAATATTAAAAAAAAAGGTTTAGAATTTTTCTCAAGTTTTTATGGAGATGGGAAAAAATTAACCAGTGCAATCAAGATGACAAAAACACACTATCAGTCATTTGAGAGTATTACTGAAGAGAGTTACTTTTGTTATTACTTCAGGTTTATTGTTTGTAAACATTAAATGTGAATCTTTCTGAAGAATGACTGAAAAAACAAAAAGTTAGGAAGTGCACTAATGGACAGCCATTAAATGATATAAATCTTTCTGGACTAACATTTTTTTTCTGGGATTTCCTTGTCAACATCATTTTAGGACAACTATTACATTAAACAAGTGTTCTAAAGATATACAGTACTGCTTTGTAAGTACAACTTTTCATCTTTGTTACTTTTTTGTCCATCCTTGTTCCCTTTTCTCCAGAAAAAAAAAGAAAAATAGAGTGCTGGTAAATTTGTAGTCCAGGTCTGCAGATGAGGGCTTCCAAATGCAGAATGAGTGTGTCTGAATTAAAGCTGGTGGAAGGCTGTCAAGTGCCCGTGCACTGAGGGGAAGGAGCCTGTGGAGATGCTGCCCAAGAGACAGCATGATGAGAGAGCATGTCCTGACCACTAAACACCTTTCCCAGAGGTGAGAGCCAGCCTGCCACAGCTTTGCTGGCTCCAGTCACAGACCCAAATTCAAGCTTCCAGACAGAGTTGTGGCTTCTCTGTGCTTTCCAGGCAGCTCTGTATGATGTGATGGTAACCAGTGGCACAACACACTAGCCCAGATAGTTCTAAAAATTCAGAGCTAAGCTCTGAAACACGCAGTCCATCTGCACACGTATTGCTCACTGCAGTCACGCTCACGAGCATTACCTGCAGCAGTATCTGATAAGAAAGATAACATTCCTTTCCTTGGGAGAGGATTCCTTTCCTTGGGGAGGAGAGGATGATGATACAGGTTTGGGGGTTTTTTGCCAGTTAGTACAGCACGACTGGGAATTTGTGGTGTCTGGCAGTGCCTCAGTGCTCACAGGCCCTTTGCAGATTTCTTACCTGCAGCTCACAGAGGTTATCAGCCACCCTCCCAAGCCACCTATGATCAGAAATGAGCAGCTTCTTCACAGCACTTGTGCCTACAAAGAAAAGGCCTTTTCCAAGGCTTAGAGTACTGTTTACCCAGGTTCCAGCTTCCCCCTGCAGAGAACCTTTTACACAAAACACCTTGCAAAAGCTCCTGGGATCCTTCCTTGAATATTTAACAAGAAATCTGTTGTCCACAAAGCTGCACCATACCAGTGAAAGGATAGAATTCTCCTTTAGTTTTGCTTAGAATCCTTTGTAGGGGGAAGATGGTCATTTGTATTATTTTTTATTATCATTTATTTGGCATTATGTAAAATTTATTCAGAAACACTGATGTCCTAATAATCCAATAAGGCTAAAGACCACGTGCAGTTGTGAATGTTGTGAAAGCTAGCCCTTGCATTTCGACATCAGCTGTTGTGCTTTTGATGTCTCCTTAAAACTGCCTTAAATTGGTCTTGAAAGAGAAAACAGTGTTGCAAGAAAAGAAAAAAAAATCATTTCCCACATATACGCTAAATTCAGTAATTAAGCCTAATTGGACGTAAAAACATCCAAGCAAAACAAACAAACCTTATCATCCTAAATGCAACCATAAGCAGGTTCTGGATTTATATGTAAATTAGAAAAACTCACGAGATAAAGACAGTTTAATAAGTAAAATAAAACCCAACAAAATAGAAAAACAAAGCCAAGAAAAAGAAGTCATGAAAAACAAGCCCAAAAATATTGCTCACCACCAACTGATCAACGCTGGCAGACTCCCAGCAAGAGCAGCCCTGGAGAGTTCCCTCTCTCACAACCTTTTACTGCTGAGCATCATGTCATAGGGTAGTCTTGGACATTCCTTTGGTCCCTTGGGGTCAGCTGTCCCAGCTGTGTCCCCTCACTTTTGCGCACACTCATCCTGGTTACTGGCAAGGTAGTCTGGAAAGCAGAAATGGCTTGAATACTGTGTAAGCGCTGTTCAGCAATAGCTAAAACGTGGGTGTGTTATCAACACTGGCTTTTTTGAAGATCCAAAAAACATCCCACATGAGCTGCTATGAAGAAAATTAACACAATCCAAGTCAAAACCAGCATAATCCCTTAAACAAAATACATAATGACAACTGCATCTCTAACAACTAAGGCCTCTAGAGTCCACACTAACAAGCCATCTAACCTTGACCATATCATGTTGGGCTAGTTGTAGTGACAAAAAAATTGGTGCCACCTTCATTGTGATAATGCATTACATAGAGCATCAGGAAGAAAACTGCATTAGGACCAGAAATGCAGACTAATTTCTCAGTCTCCAGCTGCTGGGGAAGCATGGGGAGCAAGATGGGTTAGGAAGGTTAGAAGCTCATGGCTGTGGTGATGCCTAGGAAAGGAGAATCTCATAACTAGGGCACCCAAGGAACAAATACTTTTCTGTGCATGCATCCTGGGAGATGCTCTGTGCATTCTCTCAGTGTGTAGGAGCCAAGACAAGCCCTCAAAGAGAAAACAAGGGGACTGGGGAGGCACAAGGTAAAGCTTTGTGGCAAAGGGGCCAATATCTCTGGCTGTGAGCAGCAGAGGACATGCAGTGGGTGATGCTGCACCCCAGCAAGGTGTCCCACACTTGTTCCCAGGCCTTGGCACAGCTCTCTCCACTGACCTGCCCCTTTGCAGTGTTTCCCTCCCTGTGCAGCCCAGCTCATCCCTTCCAGCCCACTCACTCCCTGAGCCCCAGCACAAGAGGACCAGCAGTATTTGGCCACTGGGACTGATTTCTGGTAGGCTGTGTCAAGCCCTGACAGCTTGGTGTCCATCCAACAGATCCCTTGGATCTTGGTGCAGGCAGGCCAGTGTGCAGACACAGGGACCATCCAGTCCACTTCTGTCCTCCTCCCACCAGGACCTTCACAACACTCCAAATGCATCCACCTACTCAGTGGGCAAAAACACGAACTCCTCTATCTCTGAAAATAAAATAACCTACAGCTGAGCTCCCAAAGGCAGAGAGATTTGGAGCAGATCCCCTGCCTCCCACGGCCTTGTGCCACGTGGTACAATGTGCAGCTTATACCAAGCACATGATATTGTTAAACACTGAGATGTGGCATTATACAAATATTTCTGGGATGATGTGACTACTCTGCAAAGCCATGGAGGGAGCACGGAGGGGGCTGTGACATGTTTGGCACTCAGTGCACAGCTCTGCTTCCCTGCCAGCAGCCCAGGGAGTGAAGCCCACCACAAAGGAAGAAAACACCTTTGTGAAATCCTTGGGAGAAGGGGACATAGATACATAGTGCAGCACAGCAGAGTGGTGGCTGTCACGTAATGCTGCTTCTTGGACAGCCACTGTGTTCCATCTGCGACCTAAAAGTTTTGTCAGGAATTGCAGAGCTTAGTATCAAGGTTTGGATACACCACTGCTGGGTCCCAACCAAGGCAGCCGGCTACAGGGCTGAAATCAGATCCAGAAGCCAAAAGGGTGTTGGCAGTGCTGCTGGCAGTGCAGCTGTACACCAGAGCTGTGTCCTGCAGAGGACAGCCACACTGCTCAGTGGGCTGGGCTGGGCTCTTTAGGAAGGCAGCAAATTAAATCCCAGTGCTGGCCATAGACAGATGCTTGCACCTCCCAGCTCTGTGTGCTGAAACTTTTATGGGGAATCAGACAGATGCAGCTCCAACCCCTTCCTTTAGCTTAGACATGGTAGTAACATCCTGACTGACAAAGAGCCAGGCCCACAAATTTTTCCCAGGAACCTACTGTGAACTATAGCCCATAACCTGGAGCATTAATGCTTGCTAAGCATATGCCCACCTGCCCTGCCAGCTGTTACAAAACATCTCGTCTGAAAACTTGGATATGCATATAACATAGTTTGTTTAGTATTTTTAAAAAGACACAGACAATGCAGGCATGATTGAATTAAAAAAAAATTACATGTTCCTCTCTAAAGATTTAAACACAGATAAGTGAAAGAGGCTTCCCAGTAAGAAGGACAATAGAAGTCTAGAAATTATTATGCCCTAGTTGAAGAGTACTGAGGATTGTGAATAAAACTTATTTCAGAGCTTCTGTCTAGGATTAGAATAGAAATACCTTTTTTTAAAAGTAAATTCTTGTAGCTACCTTTGAGGAATGTTTAATTCCTGGCATTAATTTAGCTAATGCACCTAATTTTATTAAATTTATCTCTGGATCTGAAGGAAATTAATTATTACAGTAAGCCTTAAAAAAGGGCAGAAAGAATCATGTCAGTATTTGTCATTATTTTTGATAGCATATGATATATTCAGCACTCCAATCATTCTGCTCAGTACTATCATATTGATTAGTAAATGAATAGTTCAGTGAATATGTGGTTGGAAAATCTAATTTCTGAATTTTGTTTCTAAGCAATCATCTCTATCTGGTTTTTTGGCATGTCTCTCTGCAGTGGCCCAGGCACTGGACATATTCCAGTTGCAAACTGCTTTTCATTGACAGCTGTGCTGTTTTTTAGACAGCATTTTGTGGTTCCAGAATTTAATGTTCCCAACTGAGGCAGCTATACAAAAGATGCTGCAGAGAACTGCAAATTTATTCCAAACTGGGCTGGAACCAACTGCAAAAGACAACATCTCCAACAAGTTTTATTTGGCTTAAAAAGAAGTCTCAGTCCTGTATTCTTCTGTCCTTGTGATTTGGGTTCAAATTCACTTACCTTTTCTCTTCCAAGCAGCTCTCATCCAGGCTTCAGCTGCACTGTAATGAGGAGAAAGGCAAAGAAGGCATGTGGGTAAGTCCTGAAAACAGGAGGGGCAGAGTTGAAGCTAGAAAAACTGCAGAAGACAGAGAGCAGTGAAAACATGCAAAGGAAACAAGGGAATAATCAACATAGTGGGTTCAGTAGATTGCAGAAGGAAAAAAAAAAAACAAACTGGTAATATGAAGTCTGCTTAGAGCTTCTTACATAGCCAAACGCTCTTCCAAGAAGTGTTCTTGAAGTATACCTGGAGCTCACATGACAGGATGGTTTCACCAGAGATTTCTTGCAGCACCAAAAATGAGAAGCAAGCCCAAGAGTCAGTGTGGGAACATGTTCATCCCATGTGCACCTGAGCATGAGCCACTTCCCAGGCACACTTCTTTCCTCTTCTTAGAAGAACACAAGTGCTGAGAAAGAAACTCTTTTTGAGGCAGTGGAGGGGAAATGTCCATGTCTTGGCACTGCACATCTGCAAGAGCAAGTAAAAGAAAAGACAGTGCCCATGAGAGGCACTGGAGCAGGGCCAGGTTACTTCTGTACTGGCCCTCTGCCCCACGCAAGGGGAAGGACAGATCCTGATATTTTTTCTGTCAACAGGCACTCACAAAGATCAGTTTATCAATTTGACCCATAATGAAAGAGGTATCTAAGACATCAGTTTCTATACATGAATGTTCAATCTTCTTTTCTGGAGAAAAAACCCCCAAGCAGCTTGCTTAGAGTTTGCACCAGGTGTGCACAGGGCAGAGGTGCAGCCAAACACTCTGCAGTTTTAAAAGATATCCAGATGTGGCACTTAAAACTAGTCTAGTGCTGGGCTTGGACTTGCTGTGTCATCAGTTGGATTCAATGCTCTTGAGGTCTTCTCCAACCTAAACTATTCAATGATTTTATGATGTTGGTGATAAATGTCCTGGAAATGCCCATGCCATTAGCCAGTTACTTCCCAAGACCTAGTCCTGCTTAAGTAAGCCAAGGACAGTTTCTCAATCCATGTTAATGAGGTTATTTGACACTGGGACCTTGTTCAGATAATGTCCTGTATTGAGGAAACACTTCAGTAATTACAGATGAAGCTATTAAATTTGTGCATGTGTTCTTCTCTGAGCACAGTCCTCCTGCTCTTAAGGTCCGTAATTGCTCCATTATTCAGAGATTTAAAGCATAGTTCTCAAAGTTTAAGTAGAGGTTATAAACAGCAGTAACTACATACATTTTGTTGCTGTCATTTCCAAACAAAACTAAGATGAGTTTCAGAAATGTAAGAGTGAATGTTATGACACTGACATAGGGAAAGCTGTGTATCTTTATTTCTATGTGGTCACAGTGGCAGATTTCATAAGGATTCAAGAAAACCATGTCATTCAGGGCTCCCTCTACCCCCCTTGCCAGTGTTCTAGTTGAGAAAAAAACTGATTTTCTATGCTAGAAAAATGCAAAAATTGCCTCTAAACAATGGAATCATTTGAAGACATTCAGACTGCCAAACTTCATTGTACAAAAAACATTCAAAGGTATGAAGAAAATAAGATTTTCATAAAACCTTGGTGCTGCATTTAGTCACAAGCAAGGAAATCCCTGTAAGGAACTGAAAATCCATTCTATATTTAGAATCAACTTAATAGGATAACGTGGCTACGGTTTACTATTCTTCAGCTTAATGGAGTTTGCATTGTTTCACTGAAAAGGCCAGACTTCTTCAAGAAGTCTGATCTTGCTACTTTTGCAAATAAGCAGTCTTAAGGTCAAGGAGAACAACTTCCATTTTCTTCTTTTGGTAGTTCATTGTCTTATGCAAGTGTAACACTGTTATGAGGAGGCCAATACAAAATTGTCTGCTTTAAAAAGGTGCCCATACCACTCTGCAAAAGAAAGAGTTGTTAAGCTACAGCCATCTTTTCAGCTTAAATATTTCCCAGAGACTTTTTCTGCATAGTACAATTCATGTTTACAACCTTATAAGAAGTATAGAATTACTACAATTGAGAAAGACCCCTAAGATCATTGAGTCCAGCTGTTAACCCAGCACTGCCTTGTTCACCATATCACCCAGTGCCACATCTACATGTCTTTTAAATATCCCCAGGGATGGTGATCCCACCACTTCCTTGGGAAGCCAGTTCCAATTCCAATTTAAAATAGTACTCTCTGACTCGCTCTAGTATCCTATCTCTAAATCCCCTTTGAGGAGAAAACTGAGCTTCATGTGATAACAAAATGCAGTAATGCTCTAACCAGATGCAGAACATAAAAGGAACACATCCTAAAAGTTTCAGAATAGCCTAGCTGTGCCCTGGGTTTAAACTGATCTCCAGTCTTCCACCTGCAAATAATACAGGAGTTGTTAACTGAAATGTATAATATTTTTTGTGCCAAATTTTCAAAAAGCGTCCACCTCCAACTTCTTTTTTTTTAAATATGCTAGAATATTACCATCTGTGAATGTGAAGCCGTGAAAGCATGAATCTGAAACCTGTCATCTGTTCATCAACATGCTGGTAATAAAAAAATGCAAGTGACAGAAGGCTGGGTTTTAGGGAGGAGGTTGCAAAGGGTGGGGGAATCATGCATGTTTTGTCAGAAGGCAATGAGAAGCCGCACCTAGACCAAATTCGGGATTCTTCTGCAGGATGTGCTGCAGAGCCAGGAGTTCTGCACCACTCACGCCTGGCTGGAGAGCATCCCAGCCTTCCATGGAGACAGCATGTGACACATCCCTGACTCTGGGGCTAGAAATCAGACACCTCTGCAATTTCAGCGCATCCCAGGGATATGCAGTAACATAGGAGAGAAATGCTCCTAGTGGCAAACCAGCTAGGTACCCAACACCCAGCACTAACAGCTCAGGATTTGTTCTCAAGCCAACTCTTGACTTTTAAAACCCACCATTTAAAAAATAAATTTTCCCTTGGGAAATTAAATAAATATAATTTATTTCCAAGCAGAAGACAATATACTATAAAAATATTAATAATTCTGATAAATTTGACCTGATAGAAACCTTTCTGCTTTTTTTTGTAATTTCCTCTCACTCAGTGAGAAGGCTCTTTCAAAGGCTCTATTATGGAATTGTTCAAGCCATTGCTTGTAATACAGCATATTAATAAATTAATTTTCTCTTCCTAATAGCAGTTTTCCATTCCAATTTCCTTTATCTGACTTCTGCATGATTTTTTCAAATGATAAAATGCTCTCTTTCATATAGTTAATTCATTCATGACTTTTAAAATTCATATTTCCCATAAATATGCTGGCAAGTTTTCTCGTGTTAGATTGATCCCTTCCCCCTATAGTTTTCAGTTACCCATCTGAACAGATTCTTTAAATTTCCTTCTCTTTTAGCAGCTTTAATCTAATCCAGACCTCTTGTAAGAGAACTTTTAAGGATATTAATTTTTTTCACACATGAGAAAGCCCCCTGATTATACAGGATTATATTAATTATCATTAGCTGCATGCTTCTTAGCAATTGTGGCACTAGTTTGCAGCACACACCTATAGAAAGTCATAATGCAATGCCTCAAAAATTGCTGGAACAACATTTTCTCAGTGCTGAATGAAGCCTCATAAGAACAATAACTGCCTTCAAAGTCCAAACATCCCATAATTTGCTCATCTCCACAATATGTCACAGCTTTAGATCTCCACACAAACTGTGCTGTTGTATTAGTTCATCTTTCAAAAGGATGCTCATTTTTGACATCTTGACTTCACAATTTTAAAAGGTGAATGAGTAACATCTTCTCTTAAATTGTCTTAGCAGATGCTTGTAAATTTATGGCTTGTGTCCTAGTTTTGACTTCTAACCCTTAAGTAATACTTATACAAGGATTAAGTACGTTTTTAGACTCCAGAGATGGCCACAAGCAGGCTTTCGTGGGTACTTGATCCCCAGAATACCCACACAGCATCTTCCTTACACCAAAACTCCTTTCTCCCGGTGCGATTTTGCTTCTGATCATTGCATCGACTTTCCTTTAAAAGATGGCAAAAAACAGAAGTGAATGAGAATGTGCAGCCCAATCTTTACATTGTACCTGAGACATAGGAACTGCAGTACCCTGAAGAGTGAGGTTTGCATTCAAAGCCTTCCTCAGCCTGAGAAAGTTAAACCTTGGTGTCCCACCTCTCATGAAAATGCCCTTTCACCCCTTCCTGGGCCCAGAAATAGGTGAGGAACAGGAGGGGGCTGGTGGTTAAGTCATCCTCTTAGAATAGTCAGAGTTGGGTTGTAGTTTCAAAACACATGGACAGCTGCCAGACTCACCATCAGCTTGTCCTCCAGGTGTGTTTTTAAAGAAAGCATTTAAACGTGGGCTTGGTTCTCTAGCAGAAACAATACCTAGTCCAGGATATTCTGGACTGTGTCGGTGGATATCCATCCAGGCTCCTTACCATCCAGAGAGATGTCAGACACCATCTGGCCATCAGTGTTTTTTACACTCTAGACCAACAAAATGCACCCCCTTGTCTGCATCCCATCTGGGGATCATCACTGTGCCTGAGTAGCACTGAGGAAAACCAGACACCTCTCTCTAGGTGCTTGGGGCAGACATCACCTGGTGACCGGAGCTGCTGTGAACCTTATGCTGGTTGAACTCTACACCTTCCTTTGGGTACTGCTCACAATCACAGCACAGGCAACTTTTACCCCTGTGCAAACAGCACTGTGAGCTTTCCTGACATATCACTATAACATGTTTTCTGAAATTGAACACCTGTTTTCTGATCCTGTTTTCTGGAACCTTTCTTACATTACAGCATATATGCCAAAATACTGCAGATAATTTGTAAAGCTGTACTAGCTACCTTGCTGCTCTCAGACAATATGCTTGTCTATTTGGGGATTTCTGGCTGCCACAAACAGAGTATATTCTAAGTTTTAAGCAACCATTTATGACCTCCTTTTTAGGTTGACTTCACACCAGGATGCAACAAAACTCCCATCAGACTTCAAATACCCAACCTGACTGAAACTTCCACAGCAGGCATAGGGTCATTAAGAAGCTGACAAATTTTCAATTGTTGCAGAAGCCAGCTCATGCCAGCTTTGGAATTAGTTCCTCATGCATTCCAGGAGGCTGGTTTAAGAACTGGGATGGCCAGTGGCAGGCAGGGGACCGATACAGCTAAAGAAAGCTCATGAGCCAGTTCAGAAGGTATGTTCCAAGTTCCTCCCCAGGTCTTTTGCCTTTTATTCTCCAATTCAGGTATTACATCTCCACTGGTTTCCACCAGGATTGTGCATGCACCTTGACATGTTCACAGAAGTTCCACAATACAGAGTTTCACAACTGGGACAGGTCCCTACAATCAGGACACCAGGGTGACAAAACAGATTCTGGAGAATTTCCCACTGAATAGGATGGAGAGAACATAATTATCACATCGTAGCACTACAATGTCTCATAAACATAGAATAGACTAGATCCATTTACCACAAAAATCACAGAAAATAACTTATCAAAGAATATATATTTTATGTAAAATATACATTTTAGAATATAATTTTAATACAATTTTTATACTTATTGATGTTGGGTTTGCAACACTTTGAATTAAAAAAAAAAAACAAACAACAAACCCACAAAATATTCTTGCTGCCAGAATTTTATTTCTGATAATACTTATAGTTTGAGGTAACAATGAAAGAAGACTGTGTGCTGTGAACAAAGTCAGTGATGTTTGTCTGCGGTCACATTTTTGTTATCAAAGTGAAATATAAACTTAGGACTTGGCATGTACACTAGAATTCATAACAATTTAGGTCATGGCAAACTGAGAAAGCAAGGACTTACACAAACCTACTCTGTTAAAATTGGTGACTTTTGCAATATACGCCATTAGTATGACAGAAGTCAAGACAGATGTAGTTTACATCACTATCATTATTAAGCGTGTGTCTTTGTATGATCCACAGCACAGCTTACTGCAGGAACCAGGAATAATAAACACAGGGGTGTGGGTCTTTGCATGGAGCCTTAGCAATGATGACATGAATTCAGCTTTCCTTGATATAGATAAAAACTGATATTCCATGCACACACGTTTTATTTACACTGACTCATCAACAGTGACTAGTCACCCCTTCCTCTGGCAGCAGTAATTATGAGCGGTCTTTCGTCTTCTTTAACGAGCTCTGCTTCGCACGCAAAGTCTCAGTGACCTCCTCTAGGTGTGAGTCGTTTATCAGGGTCCATTCAGCAGCAGCAGTCTCTTTCCAGTACAGTCCTTGGTATGGCTAAATTCCATTGTCCCTTTTTCAGCAGTCAAAAATCCATGATAAATTCTGTACAACACTGTAGTTAATATAACAGCAGCACCAGATATTATATTAATTCATTTGCTAAAAGCTGTTTGCAATTATCTCTCTATTGACAATATTTTTACCAAAAGTAAATCAATGTACATCTCTAAATATCAGAAATGTATACTTTGATAAATACATTATTGTACAAGAATTCTGACATGCAGGTCATGCTGTTGGGCTTGGCTATATACAGAACATGTTACACGGTCAACATTAAATTTAATTTCTTTTCCTAACAAAAAAGTAAAACATGACAGTCAGGTATTATTCAACAATTTCAAGGATCACTTAAGATTTCAGTCATTATGGTCTTCCCCATGTAGTTCTAAAGCTCTACAGTTTAAGGGTAATTTTTCCTCACCAGCCCAGAACCTCAAATTTGCCATTGCATTTGTCCTGTTGCATAAACAGAGGTTAATATTGAATGAAAAAGCCACTAGAGGAGATACAGTTTCAAAATTGTAATGGATGCTGGTTGCTAGGAGGAAGATTGATGCAATAGGCAACCGGTCAGTGCTGAAAAGCCGCTCAAAAAATCTTAGGAGTGCACACGAGTTAGTCTAGATGATACTAACTGCACTTGAAAAATATGTATGTTTCTATCTACACACAGATGTACAGTCCATATGAAAAAAAAGAGAAAAGGAGAAAAAGGTGCTCTTAGTTCAACTAAAAAGAGGGGGGCATTTTAACAGTATCTCTGTGCTTTATGGAGACAGATGGAGAATACAAGGAGACAGGTTGCAAAACAGACAGACAAACAACATATAGGACAAAGCACCTCAAAAAACATTGATGAAATATTTTTGAAGCCCGTGAGCCAGAGGTATAAGGCTGGTCAAAAACCCAATTTGAGAACTACTACCCTCTTGCAATGGTAAAAAAAAAGCCCCCAATAGTTGTTTCAATTTTACTTGGTACTCAGCTTCTGAAAATATTGAAGAACCCTGGAGTAGAGAAAATACTACAGTACCAAGCAGCACTTGCTAGCTTAAAATTGCAAGTCTGGATGGCGTTTACCTTTCTTGCATGTTTTGTGCCTTCCCCAAGCCATTAAGAAAGAGATCTGGCTTCTGCTTGCGTGTAACCAGTAATGACAACCTCTTTGCAGTTATCTGTGTGCAAACAACCGGAGACATTCAGAACTCTGATACAGCAATCCAGTACCAAAATAAGTTAATCACAAAATAAAGTCATTTATAAACAAGTAGATAGTTTAAAAAAAATAAAGGAAAAGGTTAAACAAAGAAAAACAATCCCACATGCAGACCAGTTTATCAGTGCTTTCATTTCAGCAGGATGGTAACAAAGTGAGAACACACATCCAGAGCCCTCTGTGGTCTCCACGATCGGCAACACTGTTGTCAGGTGATGGAGACAGGATGGTCCATGCAAATGAGCAGACCCTTCAGAGCAGACATCTTCAGAATGGATTAGAGTCACAAGAAATGGAAGTTCAATGGAGTGACTGATAATTACTTGGAAGCACATTATTTTAAGTAAATCTCCCTGAAAATATCCTTATTTATTGAATATACTGGACAACAGCATCCACTAACTGTCCTTTTATTGCCACAGGAAAGTAGGACAATATAGCAGATAAAAGGAGAAATGCTACCTCAAGTAATCTTTAAAAGCCAAGACAAAAATCTTCAGCTACCCAGGTGGCTTTTCTTACTACTGACATCAGTTGTAACATGCAGGAGTCAGACAGCATTTGTGGAGCCTATGCTTAATGCTACATTTATTTCCAATGTGGTAAACAGTATTTGATTTAATACTATTAGCCGATTGATGCCATCTGGTTTACAAGATGGAAGGGATGGGAGACCGAGAGCGCCTTAGAGGACAAGGTGAGCTGTAGGGTGATGTTACTGGAGACAGTCGCAGAGCATTGCCTGTCAAGCCAGCTATGTTGTTTAAGCTTCGAGATTTTTCATAGCCTTGTATGAGAAAATGCACAGACATCAGTTGAATTCAGCCAAAAAAAGAGACAAAGACAAACAGTACAATGTAATGTAATCCAAAGAGCTATCAGGGACTCAGAGGGAATCTGCCTGCAAAAGAACTCAGTGCTGAGACACATTACTACCAAAATATATTAATAAATAAAATTATTTACAAATTAATGCATTGACTTTTTCCCAAAAAAAAATTAAACAGACCACCACACAAGAGGTCTGACCTGCTCTTCCACATCCCATCTTGCACTTAGTATCACCCAGTGGGCTTTTCAGGGTTGCAGAGAGAGCAAGACAAAGGATCCCACCAGGTGACTGAGCTATCTGGCTAAGCATAACCAAAATCCCATTAAGACAGACTATAGAAACCGTTAGAATTACAGCATCTCTGCTAAATTAAATTCCTAATAAAGTACAACTTTTTTCTTTAAAATAAATAAACCAGAAACCAGTTAAATTTTATACAGTATGTGTAAATCAGTTTTGCAGAGGATTGAATGTTAATATATGAAGCTTTATCTTCAAAAATATTAACCCTTAGGCTTTACTTCTAATTTTAAAGTCTAGTAAGACAGCAGAGTTTGACGTAATTGTAAATGCCTCCTTAATGGCAAGCTTAAAACATTGGATTTGTGCTTCTTTTCCAGATGATTTGAACAAAATCAACGGTATTAATTCATATAAGCAAGTAGTAAATAATTAATCATTAAATGAGGCAACGACATAATGTTTCACAATTTGAAGGGAACATTGCACTTGCAAACATTTCTTTTCACATACACTGAGCTCTAGCTACATAGTTTTTGCTACTGTGGATTTTCTTCACTTTGTAGAGGTTATGCCGTAAGCCAATGAAAAAACACTGCTAGTCACTGTGTCACTATCTTCATATTCAAGTATTTTCAGCAGCTGCTGAATAACCCCATTTGTTAAGAAAAGGATCTGCTCATTGGCCTGAAGATATCAGCAAGGAAATACAACAAAGATTAAGACAGGCAAGACCTTGCTTGTGAAGTACCTGGGTACAGGCTTCAGTGCAAGCATGAGAAGTCTCACTGATTTCAGTGGCACTACTTATTTCCTTGAAGACAAGTATGCATTTAAGCATCTGTCAGGTTAAGAAGTCCAGGTCTAAAATGCTCACAGGGAAATAATGAGACTTTTTCCCACAGAAACTTTAAAATACCGACAATAAAACTAAACACCACATGGAATGTCAGCAAACCTTTTTTTTTTTTTTAAATGGTTATTGACTCAAATTCCAGATCTCTAGGTAACAGACAGTGAATGACATCTTTAGGAAAAATCATACCTTAAGCTCTCCCCTTACAACAATTAAATATTTCTTACCTACTGAGATCTGCATGCTGTAAAACTATACTAAAAGCAAATGTATAACCTCATGTCTGCTAAAACATTGTGCAATGTTCTCTCCAGATGGCAAGGGCAGGCTAGACTGTGATACTACACAGAATTCTGATACATTTCTGAAACAGCCTCCAGTTCTGAGTTTCTATCAGTATTTACACAGACTAGAAAGAATTATGTTGGAAAAGGGAATTAAAGAGAAGCACTGTGCTAGTGCATATATTTAAACTCCCTGTAAACATAAAGTTTATTAAAAAACCAACATAATCAGGTAGCTTTTTTACATAGAAACTAGGAAAGTAGTTTTTAAGATTATTTTCTTGCTACTCTTCTAGTTATAAAAGGAAAGAACTGATAGAGGAAGATGGTAAAGATTATAAATAAAGTAGAAACTCAAAAAAAAAGTGAAAACCAGATACACAAGATGAATAGTGATAATCCAAATGATCCAAAACCTACTTTTTAGGTATTTTAGTGGATCAGCTCTGAATCAGTATCATCTTGGAGGTGGAGATGCAAAAAAAGCTCAGAATAACAACAATTGAACACAACCAAGGAACAAACCAAACAGGAAGAATATACCAAAAGAAAGAAAGGGGAAAAAATGTAAAAGTAGTAGACTTGATGTGTGAATGACATTCAAGCATTCAAACCCATTTGTACATTACTTGAAGGTATTTTCTGCTTATAGGCTAACTTCCCCACTCTGTATAAAATACACTCCAAAGCCAGTGGCTAAAACATTTCAGTCTCAACTAAGATTATCATCAGACCCAGACAAAGAGCACATTTCTCATAAAAAAACTGTTCACTCAATCAAGTCCCAGTTTTCTAGTGAAAACTACAAAACCAGTTTCTTTCAAATCTAGATTTACAAATTAAAATAATCCAGGATAAAATAGGTTTTACTGTTGCATAAATATGTCTTTAGTAGCTGATGGGTAACTTCTTTTATTATTTCTGACCTGCTCTAGTCTTGGTTGCTGCCATAACTTGCTGAGGTGAAGTCAAAAACTTGATTATGCAAGATCTACCTCCTTGACCTCCCCAAAGACTCTTACCATTAGAGATATTTTAAATAATCCTAGCTGTTGAGAAGACAATGAAATATATGCTCAGTGGAAAATGTGTGCAAAAACATGTTTGCAATGATTTTCCATTTAAACTAAACATTATATATAGGAGTACACAAAATGCCTGAGCATAGAGAGTCACACTCTTTGCAAATACCATAAACATGGAATTGGTTGCATATCTGCCTAAAAGAGGCTTAACATATTGAGCTCATGCTTTGAAGTGTAAAAAGAGCATTTGCAGAACAAACCAAGAGAATTCCTTTAGATATATGGTTGGCTGGGACAGCTGTGTTTGCTATAGACCAAGCAATTAAAAAAAAAAAAAAAAACCAACCAACCAACCNAAAAAAAAAAAAAAAAAAAAGCCAGAAAAATCTCAGGCAAAAATGTTTGTCCAGTGCCACCTGGCTACTTAAGATGGACTCTGAGTGAACAACTACACTTCAGCAGTCAGGAATGCAAAATCTGTCAGAATGATACAATGTCAGAAGAACATAATTTGCCAAGAAACAAAAGCAGTTCCTACCTAAGGAAATGGGAAGACTACCACTGGCCTGCTGATCGTAGGACTGTATCCTGAAGTTAGGTTGGCAGCCACAGCCAGATTTGGATGCAGGGGTAGAAACAATCAGTTACGTGGGAGATACAAGCACAGTTTTGCAAACTCTACCTGGGCTCTCCTTACTTACCATCAAGGAATCAGATTTGAAGAGACTAAATAATTAGAAAGGCATTTTAACACCTTGTAAGGTAAACCATTGCTTTACTACATAGGTGAATTATGGCTAGGGTAGACAGTTATTTTTTAGTATCAGTGGTGTATTGCCAAGAAAAAAAAAGTTGGCATTATAAGGTCAAAATTTTATTTGAAAGAAATCTAAATAGCATCTCAGGATATGTTTTTTTGTGTTCAGAACAAAAACATTGCTTACTTCTGAAATGTCAACCTTTTAAGTGTATTCAGCTGTAAATTTTATTAAGTTATTAAAAGCAGACCAAAGTTATAACAGGATTAATTTATCTTTTAGAATGACAAGTTATATTGAGTGATGAGTGGTTGAATGAACAATGTCTGAATTGCAGGCTTTTCCATTAGAAATTACAGACAAATGAAGACACAAGTGAAATGAGGGTCCAACATCAAGCACATTTTTTGAAGACTAAAGGGGATGAGTGTTTCTAAAAGGAAAAGAATGACTGGGAGTAAAGAAAAAAGATACATTGTGAGTACAGTCTTTCCTCTTAGAGCATTGTGCACATCATTTTACTCTAAGATTGTTTTTCACAAGCACATTGCTGAGTAACCTTTTATGATCTAATGAAAGAAGTCCATACCTTTCCTGATCCCTCCATCAGTAGCACACGTGTAATCACCTGTTGTCAGTAGGAAACATGTTCCCCCTCTTCTGTTTTTGTCTCTTGTACTAGAACGTCTGATGGGAGGGAGCCTTTCACCAGGTGAGAGTGGCTGCTCACTTCCTGCACTGTCTTCACCTGATAACACTGGTTAAAGCACCATGCCCATTTACAGACAATAATGAATGAGGAAATGAGACATCACAAAGAGCTTACGCTGAATGCCAGATATTCCCATCACTCAAAAAGTAAATATAAAGTAAATCATTAGAAGAAAACAAGATTGCAATTCATCATTAGTCAGTACAAAATGGCAAAAGATATAAGCTTTTTTCAAGAACAAATGATCTTTCGAATTCCCTGTTCTTTTTCAAAAATTTGTATTAAATTAGATTAAACTAACATGAAGTAATAAATAATCAAACCAAGGCTCAGTTAGTTGCCTACTCTGGACTGTAACTTGTCAGAGAATACAGTCAGCCTTGGATATTTCAAATGCTTCTTTACTATTTTGGCTATTGGTTTTTCTGAACAATTTTAGGCATTTTTGTCTGGAAGATATTGTTTAATGTTTTAAATACAAGCCCTCACCCAAAAGGGTTATATTTTCAACATTTGGCACTATATACTATTTAATAACACACTTAGCTTTCATTTCCATATTTATTACACTTGCACTGCTTGTCATCATAAGTACCCAACAATAAAGGCCGTCTTGGTCTCATTACTTTATTTTGTCAAACAGCAAAACTTGTACCTCTCCTGATTTGTCACTCCCAAAGGCCTCTCTTTTAAAATTATCTACACTTTCAAATTTAGGCCACACTTCAAGAAAAAAATCTCTTCTCAGTACAGCACGTAACTCTAGCTTTACCTTTGCATTTAAACCTGAGCATGTTTTTTTTTTTCTGAACTGGGAATGCAAAGGGCAGAATTCAGCCTTGAAGTTTTGCACATAATTCATAGTGACTCTAATAACATTCTCTACCAGAAATAAAGCTACAGTGCATGATGTGAGCTGTGGCACTACTGAAAAGAAAGATAACACTTTAAAATGTCTCCTTCTTGCATGTCTCCTTTCTGTCTAATTTCAAGGATTATAACCTCTTGTAAACAAAGCTGTAGACACAAAAAAAAAGTGTCTTTTAGTGAGAGTCATAGTGATCACACTGAGCCTTCTCCTTTCACAATACCTTTGGTAGGATCTGACGGCATGAAAAAGCTGTTATCATTAACACTCTAAAGATGTTATCTCAAAGTGAGTATCAGTCAAAGCACTGAAAAACTAACTATATTTTACTGTCAGTCTGAGATTTTTCAAGTGTTTCTATTCTTTTAAATATATTTAGGATTTTCAAAAAACTGTTAACTTTGTGAACAGTAACTCAAAGACTGAAACCAAGCTTCTTTGAATATAAGTGCTATTCAGTAATAGAGCAAGAGACTCAAGAAGGATATTGTTCAGACACCAATTTTCCAGACTCTTCTTTTTAAAAACTATATTTCAATTACTGAATTACACCAGTTCTGAGTGGTTTTGTTCTTATTATTCTTTAGCAGCTTTACAGCTGGAGTCTCTTGACCGGTATGTGAGCTTTTAAAACAGATCATGTTTGGCTTAGGAATAAATACTTTTAGGAAACAAATTTTTAAAAATTGTGCTGCTAAACTATTTTAATTATACTGAGATATAAAATTCACTCTTTAATTGCAACAGATTTGGGATATGGAGCAGTGGCTTGGAGGGACTGAGGCTGTCATTTGATATGCAATTTCACTGAGTACTGCACAAAACACTCCTTATTCATCATTTGGAACTCTAACAAGTAAGGTAATAGAAATCACAAAAATCAACTGTAATAGCGATGATGGTGCTAAGGGCTGTCATTTTCTTTTTTCTTGACAAGATTTACATCAGCTATGCTAGTATAATTTAATGAATAGTAAGTATCATGCAATGTCTCATCTAACACAGATGAAGGAGATTCTTTTAGCCAGGGAAGCAGAATGCCAAATGGAAAGAAAACAAGAAAGGAAATTTCTTCCTATTTCCTTTGAGTGCTGGGCTTTGGATGTAAAGCACCTGCTCCTTTTAAATGACTGCTTCTTTGTAGGATCTTGCTTAACAGGCCACGATGTGGCACAGGCAAAGCTGACACAAGAGACAGACACTGAGGCAAAACACCATGGAGTCCAACAGGGTGGGACACGGTGGCTGCTCAAATAGTCACAGTCATGCAGAAAAACAAGAAACATCCATACAACGCAACAAACAACAGGCAAAAGAAAAGGTTGATATCATCAGCAGGAAAGCATTCTCAACAGAGCAAGCAAAACTGTATAGACCAGCTACATAGAGGTTTGGGAACATCACTATACCTATTTTGTCCTCTATGAGACTGACACACGCAAATGTTGGAGGGGAGAAGGGTGGGAGCTACATCTTCTCCTGGCAGAAAGACTGGCTGCTTTCTGACCCCTACCAAACATACTGGTCTATAAAGTGTTTTCAGAGGACATGCATTTCCAGTGGGGTCCTACCTGATGATCTGTTGTGTTCCATCAGCTGGTTGTCCTTGCCCAGGCAGATGTCACCCTGTGTGCTATTGCAGGCCATGTTCAAGTCTGTCTTGCAGAAGGTGGGTGAGCTGGCTTGAGGAGCAGGAGGGATGTGCTTCTTTCTCTTCCTTGGCAGTTTCTGCTTTGCCATGGCCAGGGAGTAGTACATCCCAAAATTGTTAACTATCACAGGCACGGGCATGGCTATGGTGAGCACTCCAGCCAGTGCACACAGGGCTCCCACCAGCATGCCAGACCAAGTCCGTGGATACATATCTCCGTACCCCAGGGTGGTCATGGTGACTACAGCCCACCAGAAGCCGATAGGGATGTTTTTGAACTGTGTGTGCTCACTCGCTGACGGGTCATTAGGCTGGGCTCCCACCCTCTCCGCGTAGTAGATCATGGTGGCAAATATCAAAACACCGAGTGCCAGGAATATTATCAGCAGCAGAAACTCATTGGTGCTGGCTCGCAGAGTGTGGCCCAGCACCCTGAGGCCCACGAAGTGCCGGGTGAGCTTGAAAATCCGGAGGATCCTGACGAACCTTACCACCCTGAGGAAACCAAGCACGTCCTTAGCAGCTTTGGAGGAGAGACCACTCAGGCCCACTTCTAGGTAAAAGGGCAGGATGGCCACAAAGTCAATGATATTCAAGAGGTTTTTGATGAATTCAAGTTTGTTGGGAGAAAAAATAACGCGTACTAAAAATTCAAATGTAAACCATACCACGCAGACTCCTTCCACGTATGTCAGTGCAGGGTCTGTTTCAATCTCATATTGCAACACAGCTTCTGTCCCGTTGATGACCTGCTCAGTTTTGTTTATAATAGTATTGAAAGCCTCATGTGTTTCCAGGCAGAAGGTTGTGATTGAAACTAAGATGAAGAATAAAGAGGCAAAAGCGATGAACTGAAACACAAGGAGATAAAAGAGACATCAGAACCACATAGCTCTTCACACTAATACAAATGATGTTTGTATTTATAGTAAAACTTTTACTCATTCCTCCCCAAATGGCTGGCAAATTCATATGCATACAAATTTCCATCTAGGCCAGAGGAGAACAGCAGACAGTTCTCACACAGGTCAGGAACCCAGGAGCAGGAAAAGTCTTGGCAATGGATGTCACAGCAAAATGCAACTCATTAGGAAAGTGGCAACAAAACCTTTAATCTCTGCTAAATTGTCTGAATTCGATTCAGTTGTCAAGGTTCCTTGCAAGCAGTTCCTGTACACGCCAACCACAGCAATACTTGAAGATGTGCAGCTTTCACACAGCGGATAATGTGGGCTTGAGATTATGGTTCAGAATTCACACCTGTCTTGAAGAGCATCTCAGAGGGATCTAGGAGCAGATCCAAACTCTGTGTTTCCTTTAGATTTTCAATTATTTACAAATACAGGATATTTACTGATAGAAAATTCCTTCTCTGTTACAAGTAGAGTTGGTTGCATAGCCTATTGTGTTTGGAGTCATCCATCACTGATTCTCTTGGGCAGCACTAAAAGTAAACCTTGCAGAACCTCACACATAGTGGTGGCAGAGCTTTGCCACAGTCTTAGGATCCACAATCCTGCTAACCAGGTTTAAAATTCAGGGCAATCCAAACAAAAAGGGAAATGCTAATTCAGTTCTAATAGAGGCACATGAATTTGTAAAATACAGGCAAATAACCTGGAAATAGCCATCACAGAAGATTGTTTAGGGCTTAAAAAGCATGTACTGTCTGATCTTCAACTCAGCCATCACAGTCAAGCATTAAATAACAGAGAACATGCAGGACAGGATCTCAAAAATTAACACTGAGCCAAACAGCAAGAGCCAGAAATAGATTTCCATACACCAAATGAAAACGTTTTTTGAGGTTAGTTGTTCCTTTGCTACAATGGTTAAATTATTTTCAATGATATTACAACTATATTAGCTAGCGCTCAAACAGCAGTGGTGTGGTACATAAATAACAATATTTTCTTATTTTAAATTTTCATCTGAATAAACATTTTATAGCCAATATTATCCTGGGTGGGGGCAAGCCTTCTGGAGACATGAAGATTTTTGAAAGTGTTAAGGGCATAAGGAGGCAAAATGATGCCTAAACAATTAAAAAACATCTAGTATCTTGTTACTACAGTGAAATCTTGAATGTCATTGGAAAAAAAATCTAGTTGCGAGGCAGACAAAATAACAGTCATAAGCAGCAATATCTCTGTTCTGCCATTTTAACCCAGAATACAGCATTGTGGCAAAACTGATTTTGTGTACTTTGGATATCAATTTAGCATTAGCATTCAGGTTTAGTGTAATGTGCCAAAGGAACTCATTTGAGCTTGTACAATATGGAATGGTTGTATTTTCTAACATGGAACACTGGTTAGACAACAAAATATTGTCTCCACAACCTGTGAATCCTTTTATTTTGGAAACAAGTTTAAATTTGCAGTGCGGGTCTGGCAAATTTATTACATTCAGATTCATGAGATGAATCTATGAAAAATCTCATATAATTACCTGTATCAGATATTTGCAGGTTATTTATGACTTCCTCTTTCTCAATCAATGAAAAAAAAAAAGTTATTACACCATGCCCTACAACTGAGAACACTCTAAATCTACCTTTCAAAAAGTACTGACTCAGAGACTGAACTGAACACTTATCATCCAGTCTGGACTTCTAGCCACAAGCTAAGCAAACAATCTTACACTGTCTGATTTTTACTGAACAGGCTTTTCTGCCTTTGCCTTAACTACAGAATTGCTGCATGTTCATAGCTCACAGCACCTGACACCAACACACACAAAAGAGCCTCAATCTTGTGTGAAACAACTAGAGTCAGCAAATACACCCAGATTTATACAACCTAAGTGAATTAATCTCAGCAGATCTTTGCAAAACTTCTCCACAAGAGGGATAGAGAATTTATCAGACTCTCAGCCACTGGTGGCCTAAGAATGACCCTTGGGTGTCCCCTAGAGCATCCTCCAGAATCGTTCTATGAGGTCAAGGATGGAAAAAGCAAATAAGTCTTTGGAGGCTGAGTCACTGAAGCTAAGTCAGCACTGTAATTTGTAATTTGGTAGAGAACTTTTGATAGATAAAATATTGCTTCAACAGCAACACTGGTGATTTCAGACAGCTATGAATATTTTTTTTGTGTGTGTGTGTGAAAATAAAATTAAACTACATTCAGTCTAACCAAAGTAAAATTTACCAGCAACTAAATAAGTTACCAACATCTCAGATATAATAAGAATTAATTGTGCATTCAACAGTGCAGTGAACCTAAAAGTATGTAAATAATTACCACTGTTTTCTGGACTGTATTTCAGAGTCCATCCAGGTTCAGAACTTTCTAAAAACATGCCAAATACCAAGAGAGTAACTACAGGTAGAACTGCCTGACAAGCTATTTATTACTGTTTTGCTCAACACTGACAGTGCATTGACATTGCACTTGGCAAGGCACATTGAAACTTTTAGCTGTGCACCTACATTCAGTGTTTTATTATCCCTAAAGGAAAAAGACATTGTCATGTCCAAAATCTATCCTAAAGACAGTCATCTTCCAGAGCTCAGAACAAAGACAAGGAAACACTATCAATCTGGTGACAGATTTCTTGGTCAATAGAGCAAGCCTGCAATAAGCATTCTTAGAAATGTAAAACAATAAGATGTACATATTTTGCCATGCATATGCATGCCATCACTGATTTTGGGCAAAAACCCACATTCCTTTTATCTCTCATTGCATTTGGCTTTAAACTGCCAGCTCCTTGGATCAGGACAGAGCTTGCATAGCACTTAGCAAGACAAAGCCTCATACACAAGAGACCTACAATATTATTGCAATAATCAGAGGATTCAGAGAACATATATGAAGCAAATGCAAAGACCAATGCAAGCAGGAACATTTTATCAGTCCAACAGAAAATGTTTAGGGATTAACCTTACATTAACAAAGATAGTATTATGTTACATAATGCCAGGCAATGCATTGAAAAGTCTCTGTTTTTCACATACATCTGTAATGATAGAAATTAAATGAAGTTATGAGATATCTTCATTTTATGCTTTCCATCTCCTTCATCCTAATTCCAGCCTCTCTAAAGTAATTAGCTTCTAAAAATACATCAATTTTTGTCATGTGGGCAAGCACCATATTTCAGAAAAACAGTACAGATTTGAACTCAGATTCTCTGGTGGATGTGACCGACCAAGTTCTATTCCTCAGTCCTGCAATAGTTCCTCAGTCCATAATAACCAGGGTAGCACTCACAATTTTTTGTTTGTTTCCTTTTTTCTTTTATGAGGCACAAAAATCTAAAAGGATTTAGACTGATCATTATTTCAGAAAGGTTACAGCAAGAGACAATTTTCTGTTTGAATTATTAGCAACCTTTCACTGTGAGAAGTTCTGAAAACTTTGAGTAGTTGCAAGACAAGTTCAGCCTTAGTATAGTGCAAAACAGCTTATTCACCCCCTTTTTTAAACCAAAGACTGCAGCCCTAACACATTTTTTAAGAATCTTCAAAAACAGCTGAAGAAAAGTTTTCAAATAATATCCAAGTAATCATTATTTTTTTCTCATTTCTTAAAAAGGTTGGGGGGGTTTTGTTTTTTTTTTTATTTTTTTTTAAAGTGATTGCTTCTTGTTTCTTGTTTGCTTCAATAGATGTGATAAAAATAACTTCCTTCATTTAGGTTTTCTTTTTTCCTCCTGAAAGAACCATTTTTCTAAGTGACAGAATGGTAGACACACTCTGGGGCCACCACTTTCAAAACTTAAATTAACACAAACTGAATTAATAAAAAGTTCAGTGCATTTTTGCCAGAAGACAGCAGTTAAGTTACAGAAATATTCAGTGTGTAACACACAGCATTAAGCAGTTAGAGCTCTCAGTAGGTTGTTGATTCCCTCTGCTCACAGTTTGAAGGCAGTGTGCACCCAATTTTGTTCTTGTGTGTCAGCATCACATGTTCAGACCGCACAGATTCTATCTCTCAGCTTGTCTAGTTGACAGGATCACTAGCCAAGCTCTGTTGCTAAATTCTACTAATGTTCACAATAAGTAGATATTTATCTATAACTTGATTTTCAATGAAGCACATTAATCTAGAGTGTGAGGTGCCTGCAGATTATGATTTGTACTTTGAATTCAGTGTCTCATGGGGGACTGAGTAGCTCAGAGTTTAAAGCAATTTCAAAACTGACAACCAACTCTAGACCAAATTGAGCAGTCTATGGATTAGCAGAACTTCTATGAGTCCAAAGTTTTACCTTGCACATAGCTCCTTAAGTGCCTTGAAAAATTAAGGTCACTAAAAATTGTGGCTGCAAGTGACTTGACAACAGTCTTATCTCACAGGCCATGTCTGGATTTCACAGCAGGAAAAGGCACAAGGTCAGAGGATGCTGTGGCTCACACCTGCCCCACACTCACGTTTCCTTTCCAAGCAAACCCAGGCATGGAACTGGTTGCTGTCCTGGGATGGAGGCAGGAATTCCTGAGCCATTCTAAGGCTCAACAGCTTAGACAGAGCCTGAACAAAGCAACAGGGGAGCTAGAAATTGACCCTTGCACTCAGGTGTATTACACACATTCATAAAATCCAACTGATCCTACTCCATATTTAAAATGAGTTTCCTCTCTCCACCCCACACCCTTGAATAGGTTATTTCAATGCAATTACTTAGTTTTCTAAAATGAACAGGTCACAGTCAGAGAAGAGGTTAATGCACAGCAAAGTGTTAATAGTTACAGTCATCCTTCTTGCTTCACATTTAAGTTTTGAATAAAATCTCTCACCATATTCCAGTGTTTTCCCATAAAACATTTGTATCTTGTCTGGATGCAGCTTGTTCTGGGTTTGGATCTCAACACCTCCTCTTTTAACTCCCCTCACTGTGTCATGTATATTTTCTAACGTGAGCATTTAATAGCAGCTTGTAAGATTCACTGAGTTTGAGTTACATTCCAGGACACAGAAGGTTTGCCCTTGACACACCTGACAACGGAAAAACAAAATTATTGAATATTTAATGAACCCTTGAAAATACAACACTTAATATTCTCTAATGCAGGTACAGAATTGCCTTTAAAGAAATGAAATTAAAACGTTGCTTTAAATAAATTTCTTCACAGGCACATTTTGAGATTTTAATACATGTGTGTTGCTAGAGCTTAAAATGATTTTTAAAAATCGATATTCCTCCCCACCACACTCATAGCCTAAAAATACAATTATAGAGCATCCAAGAAAAGAGACTGTGATTTTTTTTTCTAAAGAACCTAACTTCGATGGCTTGCTCACTGGTGTAACCAAAATCCTGCTTTCATTACAAAAGGTATGAGTTTACTGAACAACTGAATTTTTTCTGACAAAAACAAGAGTAGAGGAGTTTCCACTCATGGGTTCTTTGCTTTCCCAGACCATTCAAGTTAACCAGAACCCTCAAAACAGGGTAACTTTTGTAGGATAACAGAATACTTAAAAGGAAAGCAGTATTTATTTTTTTATTACCATACTCATTTTGATAAATAAAAAAAAATTCCAAACTTTGGAGATGTAAAAACTATTCCCAGTGTGGTCTGCTCACATCTGTTAGTTTAAGCCTTGTCTTTTCATATTTCAGAATATACAAAAATATGAAAAAAGACTCAGATTCAGTTTCTTCCTCTTACTAATCCTATGACCACAAAAAGCAAGCTGATCTATGCATTACATGCACCCACTTCTGACTGACTGCAAGAATTTAGTCATATACGTGCATTACAAAATTGTATTTTACGAATTTTCTTCATGTGTATTTTAGGACTCATCGATCTATTTCTTAGGCTAAAACAGTTAATAGTGGTAATACCAAAATTATTATACTCCCATCATAAATGTTATAAGCTGATATCGATTTTGTCTCCCTCAACGTTCAAGAAAGGAAAGCATTTTTTCCTGTAAATCTTCCATAAATTTTTCCCGTAATATTCTCCAGAGGCCTTCATTATTCTTCCAGGAATTCAAACTGTTAGTTTCTGAAATCTCCCTAGTTCTGTAGGGGGATTGAATGAGACCCAGTCAAACAGGGAACAAAGCCAAAATCATGTATTATTTCTAATCAGTCCCAACTAACTTGCAATGCTAATTTTTTAATCTAGTTTTATAGCTGCCTAGTCATATAAAACCAAAGTCTAAAAAAAAAAAAAAAAAAATCCCATTAAAAAATCCAATAAATTTGAGGGATTTGGGCATTCAATGAGAATATGACTCAACTCTGAATGTTACTTATGCAGAAAAAGAAACTGCATTTGTAAAGTACATGGCATGCTTCACTCAAAGTAGCAACTAACCTTGGCAATGAAACCACAGAATTAGATACCACTTCCAGCTTTAAAGAGAGTTCTTTTTGTTTAGATTTGACAGATTGTCCTAATTTCTGATTTCAACATGATAGATGTTTTTTTCTCTCTGTTTAGTTCCATCTGGTGATCAGGAGACTGTTAAAATCATAATGTGATTTCAGAATGAGCCCTTGTGATGAACTTACCTCTCTATATAATTTAATGTTCTGTGTGGCAGAACTTGAACATTAATGTGCATGTTACATAAACCCAAATACCTCACCAAACATCCCATCAGTTTCTTCACAACTCTATTTCTCAAAGCTGCTATTCTTCCTTACATGTAAGTTGCCTTTGGAAAATTATCATTTCATGAAAAAGAAAAAAAGACAAAGTCACAAGTTTTTATGGTGTGATGCATTTTCAGTGCACTATATCTGGATATTCTTAGTAAGAAAACAAATACCATCAGAAGCTACTAACCAAAGTATAAACTCAAGGCAAGCATGCTAGCAATTTAATTCACCAATCATAAATCATAATCATTTACATTATTTCTCTCCAAAGATTAAGGAATTGATACAGACATAGCATTTTAAATAAACCATCAAAGGACAAACAAAAGCATGATACAAGTATCAGGCACTAAGACCAATGTTATGTCTCTAAAAATCTGTAAGTCATCCTCCTTCTGGGGAATAATGTGGTATGTCAGCATTAAAGCGAGTTTTTTAATGTCTACATAAAGATTTAACAGCCCAACCTTAGCATCCTAATTTGGAAACTCTGACCATTTTTTTATAATATCTCAACCAACATCAAGCCACAGTCAGAACAGTTCCTGCCAATATTTTTGCTTTCATCCTACAAAAGATAAGTCTACTCTTTTCAAATCACCAGTACAGCTCTACCTTATGTACCCTGTCCTGCAAATAATTTTTGGCATTCAAGTTAGCCATTGAACTGCTGCTGTTACAATTCTACACATGGTCATAATTGAATGAAATAAATCTATATGTCGATACACTTTTATCAATATACTGTCTAAGAACAGCCTATAGCTAATGTCCAATGTGTAGATTTATAGTGCAGGAGTATTTTCAGCTGTGAGTGGCTACTATCTGTGTGCAGCAGTGAGAACATAATTGTTCTCTTGCTTGCTCATTCTTTTCTCATTTGTTATAGTTTTAAAAAAGCTGTTGTCTTTCATTACCAGATGGGCACAAGTAAAAAGGTTATTAATACACCTTTTCATATTCAGAAATCCAGGCACAAAATTAAGTCACTCTAAGCTGTTAGGTAAATCAGCAGTCTAACATGAGTTTGACCCAGATACATGTCTTAGTCACATCTACATTTTAAAGCAGATCATAAAGAAAACCAGAGTTACAAATAATCCTGCATTTAATTGCATTTAATAGATGTATATCTTTCTAAAGAATTCAAAACTGATTTACAAAGCTACCCTGATTTAGACATATGTTCTACACAGCATGGAAAACTTTTTCCTCTGCCAAGTAACTGGAAAGAAGACTAGAGAATGAATTTCAGTGGCAGGACCACACCTAATACAGTGGGATTCCTGGGGACAGGACTGATCTGCTGCCCAGGACATTCCCTCGTGCTCCATCCGTCATTGCCTACCATCCAAGAAGATTACTGATTTCCTAAATGACCACTGCTGCTTCCCACTAGGCAAATCAAAATCATCTGACCTTGCCACCCCATGGAGAGCAGCTAAGTAAAACATGCCATACCAACACACAACATACATTCCACTGCATGCTATTATTGCCTCTTGACGACTCAGCAGAAGTCCTTGAACAGCAATCACGCTGCCTTCAGAAGCTTCCGTTTCCATTCACTTGAATTTATGAAGCTTGCTTCACTTGTGATTTTTCTGAGCTGTGACTATTGCAGCTTTTGGTTTAACAGCTAGCTGTGCACATTATTTTAACTAGACTTGGCATTTATATTCTAGCAATCATTTTTTAAAAAGGCATCAGCAAGGCTCACTTTGCCCTTGTCTTACTGAAAAGGTCTGCATGGCTATGTGACTTGATAAGCAAACCACTGCCACTCATTCATTAAACATTGCTATAAATCAAACAGGCAAAATATTTAGAGCAGCTGCAAAAATGCAATGGATGTTCTTCCCAGAGTCAAAACAAAGGTGAGAAAAAGAGGAGTTCACAGTTTATATTCTGGCCTGGTCTAAGACATTCAGAGGTTTCTCATTACTAAAAGAGTATATTCCAAAATGAAGCTTAAATTGTCTGAAGGGAAGAAGAATGCAGATTTTGAAGTGTGCATTTCAGCCAATCCCAAATTTACATAATGTGTCAAATTAGCCTCTCTGTTTGCTTTGTTGCCCTTCTCCAGACTACCTGCTGTTCACATCATTACAGGAAAGATTAGGCTCTGGGACCTGGCAACTTGAAATACCACAGGCAATTGAATACAGGCAATATCTTTCTTTCTGCACTTGATTTATCATGAGAAGCTCTCATTTAGCTCAATGGGTCAAAAATGGAAAAAAAAAATCTTCAGTACAATACTATTTATTATTAATAGACTTTTACACCCATGCAGACAAATGGAGAAAAGAGAGACATTCTTAATATAAATTAATGAAAATTCTATTATAATGTAGTTTGCCTAGTACATAAATCTCACAGCCATTAAAATTACAGAAACATTTTCATCTGTATCATCTCCATCTCACTTAAGAACTCAAGCTCACTTATGTCTGTTTCCTCTCACTGAAAACAAGTCTGGTGGCCTAATTTAAAAGTACACTTGGGTGAATTTAGAAGAGATTTTGAGGCTTGCCATCCATTCAGATTTGTCATAGAGCCCATCTCAGCTTTCATCAGAGAATCATTTTAACCAACTCATGTAACCTTTTATTCTGAAGCTAAATTCTTTTTGTTATTCCAAAGTTAATCACAACATTCTGGAATTACTAACTAGTTTTCCAAGACTGTCTTTCCTGTACAAAATAATAAGACTTCTACTGCAAGTGCTAAAATGAAAACTACCAGGTTACTTCTTAAAAATTTCCAACTCCAGTGTGTCCCTGACCTGGTACTTTCTCTTCTGTCCTTCCCTGCCTTTCTCTTCTGTCCTTCCCTGCCTTTCTCAGCCCCAGCTCTGCTCCTGAGGTTCACTGCTGCATTCCAGACTTTCTTCCTCTCTTCTTCTAAGCAACCTGTTCTTACCTTATTTGTATATCCATGTCCTATACCTCTAATTTTCACCTGCAGTTCTTTCCAGAGCTGATGTGCCTCTGTTCTTCCAGGCTCTTCCAGGCCCCAGACTCAGCCTTCACTTCACATGCTACCTGGCTATTTGTCCCAGGTCATTTGCTCAGTTACTTTGCTCAGTTTCTTAGTCTCAATCCACATTTCTGGACCTTCAAGCCCTTGTCCTTTGACATAAATCACAACCAGTTTCCTGTTTTCCATCTCCAAAAGTAAGAGGGCTTCCTTCTGCTCCAGTGCTGATAGCACTCCACGGTCCCCTGGTCCAGCCACTCTCTGTCATGTATCTTTTCTCCTCATCTCACAAGCTCATTGGATTTTCATGCCAGCCTACACTCCCTGTGCAGTTTCTGTGACTTTTATATTGGCACCTGAAGGGCACATGTGCTTGGAAACTCATCTGATTTTTCCAACTGAATTAGTGGTCTAATGGAAGACATTTTTTCTTTCAAACCTGGTTTGACTTTGAGATGAAGGCTTCCTCCCCTATATCAACTAGATTCCAGGAAAATAGAAGGGAGTATTTATGCTGACCCTAATTTTAAAAATCTACCTTCTAATAAAATTAGAACAGCTTCTCTTCTGACAAATATTTATCTTTCTATAGTTAAATCAGTCTATTAAATATAAACATTCTTTACCCTTTTCCTAGGCCAGACATGACAGTGTCCTTGCAACTCCACCATGATCTCACATGACCCTCTGAAAAATCTTAATATTAAAAAAATAAAAATCTTTGAGATATCTACATAAATGCACCTTAACACTCTGGTACAGCTGAAAGAGTGATGCACTTGGGGAAGAATTTCAGGTCAGAAGGGGTGTTTTTATCACAGAGGGAAGGGCAAGACTGCTGATATCTTGTGCTTGATGTATGTGAATATGTTTCAAGTTCACAACACAATCACATAGATCAAAGCTAAATTTAGAGACAGTGAATTATTCATTGCAACTGTAGTCAGCTAGGCTTATCTGGACCCGGAGGAGCCAAGCATATCACCTCAGACACCACCAGTTCACACAGACATGTTTTTTTCAGACCTTTTGGCTCCAGAGTGAAAAAAAAAATTGCATTGGTCAACCAGTTACCCAGAATTTTGTGGAAGGTTTTTTGAAAGATAGGTAAATAACTATTTTTAGCTTACTCAATTTTTTTAATATGTTAAAATTTTATTTTCCTTTGTCTCCAGGAATGCAGAGGTTCAATTGAACTAAGAAAGCAAATGTAAGAAAGAGAAAAGCCACCAGTGAAACAGTTATTAGGATACTCAGACAACTGTGACATTTGGATTTCATTCTCTGTTCAAAGAAGACACTTGAATTGAGATGATAGCTCAAGGCCCTCATCTAGAACCTGGGAGAAGTATATGAAAAAGATTGCACAAGTTTATGAGAGGGATTATATGACACTGGGCCTGTGATAAGAGAGGACTGGAATTAGAGACCCAAGAGGCTCCCCCAGTCCCTTGTCCCCATGAATATTTCCAAATCCAATTTACACATTTATTTAATACATAGATTATGTTCTAAGCTATTGCCATTGCAAGCATTAGCACTGACTCTGTGAATAGCACCATTTCAAATGTATTCCTATTATTTAGCTTAAACATTCTCTTAGAGCTTCGTCACCAGTTTGCCCTAGGGACTGACACTAATACTTACACTCAGGCTGGACTAATCAGCACAAGGACAAATACCAGCAACACTGTGCATCATCCTGCTGAAGACTCCTTTACTCAAAAGTTTGTTATCGATGAGCAGAAGCTTGTTAGCAGCAGAGGGGAACCATAGAGGACTTAAGTTTTGTGACCTCAGGAAAACCCAGGAATGAATTCCTGTGTCAGACATGTCAAGCCACCATGGCGTATGTTCTCTTCACAACCAGGTGCTGATATGGACAAGAGCATTCATCCCAATCCAGTGGGCACCAGAAGAAGCCTTCCCAAAAGGCCAGAGAAAGCTATTGTCTGTCTACTGGTTATGACAACTCATCTCTATCAGAGGTATAAGTTATTCAGAAAATAAATATGTTTGTCCTTTTCCTTGCGATTCCAAACACCATTTATTTTTTAACTTACGTTATTGGCTTACTTATGAAAAAATCAATATTGGAATACACACAGAGGACCCATTCCAGGATCTTTTAATTACATTGTCCATACAAAGGAGCATGGGAAGAAATATAAACTTAATCTAATAAAAATTTGGATGTTCTGGATGTCCAAAATTCACCTACCATAAAGCAACCAGAAGTAAAAAGTACTCTGATTATCATAGAGTGAGCACACCATTGAGTTGGCTGGGGTAGATGTTTTTCTGTGCAACTAGGGTTTTGGGCTGGTTAAAGACAAAGAATTCTGGTTATCTTTACAATGGACTGTTTTGGTTGGGTTTTTAAAATTTATTTTATTTATTTTGTGGGCTGGCATCCAGTGATTCTCACATCAATGAAAAGCAACATTTGCAGCATTCAGTGGAAACTTTGCATTAAGGCGATTTCTGTGGTGAAAATGAGAGTTAGGAAGTTAGGCAGCAAAAGAGATCTTTGACATGTCTGGAGATCTTGCTGATGATTATGCACAGAGGCAACTATGGGAGAAGGAATTGCCACTGCTGCCACTACCAGGCAGATAATGCTCACTAGAGACTTTTGTGAATGTAAACTGCAAAAGGAGAGGCACGCAATGCTGCACTGAGGCACATTTTGCAGTTTCCATTTCCAGTGTAAGGTCTACATTGGATATGTACTGTTGGCACTTTCCTTTCAAGACTGGTTACATCTGCCTGCATACGTCTCTTTAAAAAAAGAGCAGGTTAGTTGTACATGGAATTAAAAGGGTTGTCACTGATGAAATATGCATGTGGCATACCAGCAGAAGTTGGTCACTGGTGGTGGTTATGAGGCAAGCCAAAAAAATTAGCAGTATGCCAGAGTTCTTACTAGCCTCATAAATTCTAAATCCACTTCTTGACTATTAAGACTCTTTCCTTAAGATGTCCCTTCAGAACTATAAGAAAACTGCATTAAAACATCAGCTGTGGGGTCTTTCTGAGGGGCTTGTTTTTGGACTGAAGTTACGTGGACAGATGATGACCATTAAAATAGTTTACTAAAAGCTTAACACTTGCAGTGTTCAGGATTACTTTGCCAAGGAAGAGCAGAGACACGTTAATAGACTGTATGTAACAAACCAGGAAGACTGTGGGAAACAGGAGAAAACTTAAATGCATCAAAAGATTCTTTTTCGGTTGCAGCACAGAGCAGAGAGTATTCCATTTTAGGAATAAAGACTGATTCTTCCTTTACTAAAGGAGATGCTATAATATAAATGTTATCCCAGCCGGTCAGGTATCTCCCTTGCCTTCAACAGATGAATAGCTCAGAATAAAATCATTCAAGATTTTGTGTGCAAGATTTACCAAGTATTCTATGCCTATAATTATATTTGCAGTACAGGTTACTTATATATCACTGTGTTTGACCCCCAGTTTTACATCAGGATGCTCTGGTGCATGTCTCTCAGTGCAATTATAAATTTGGCCCCTGGGGAGAGACAGAGGGTGACTGGTGCCAGGTGAGCAAGGTACCAAAGTTGAGAGTAGAATTTCTACCCAACAAATAGAAGAATCTTGTGACAAAGGGAATTTTTAGCACTGCAATAAATACATTGATCTGATTTCACAGCAACAGTAGTGACTCCCATCTGTGAACACAGTCCCCCTCTTCCCTAGAGGAAAACAATGAAAAGATAAGTTAATTTCTAAATCAGTAAATAGAGTCACCTATACTGAATGTGTTTCATCCTCCCCAGTTCAAGTACTCCAGAAAGATCCATGATACCACTTGTACTGTGTGGGCTTGGACTTTGTGTCTCATGTGCTTGTAGTGCTTCCTGATCCTGAGCTCAATTCCATCCCACCATAGCAAGAGCAGACAGCTCTCAGGCCACAGTACTGTTATAGACTGTCCCAGTACCAAAAAAAAAGCACTATTTCTAGATTACCCATACAGAACAGAGATGAAAACCATCAAAGTTCAGATAAAAATAACCTGTCTCCCACATCTCTGCAGTCTGGTTGCTTCCCAGACCTTCAGGCCTCTCACTTCTGTCATTGCAGTCATTTCATCTAAAAATGAAAAATTCCTAAACTGGGAATGACATCCAGTTAAAAGTCAGTGTGTTTGGATTAAGTCACTGTGCTTTGGTTTAATTTTTTTCTCTTGGTCCTTCATCTTCATTCATGAGAAGCTGAACCCTCAATTTCTGCATCAGTGCCACCCAGAATGGGCACAAGAGCAGTGCCCAGTAAGAGCCATTAGCAATTCCAGTGCAGTTCCAGTTTGCTACGAATGTTTGGAAGGACAGCACACTGCATGGCAGGCAGGGTCTTTCACTGCCAAGCTCTTGTGCAGAGACAAAGCTTCTGTCTCAGGCAATACAACAGATGCCCTCCAAACCTACAGACATGACTAACACTCTTCCAGTAATACCTTTCTTTATGCTGAATGTGAACATTGATACAGTCTTAACGCATGAATAAGGTACTTGAATATTTAAAAACTTTCTGTGACAGTGGACCTTCCAAGAACACTGAAAACTGTCAAACTTCTTCCTCCCATAAGTCTCAATATATTTCTGGGTGGGAGGACATAAAGAAGTGTTATACAATATCTGGAAACATTCCAGTTTGAAAATCATAATGTCTGGTCAACTCCCTTAATTCTAGCACATCACTTGCACACTGCTACTTCAATTTCTAGAATAATGTAATCCAAGAGGTTAAAAGCTGCTGTTACTAAGACAAGAACTGCTCATGAAATTTTCACTGGGGATTCCAGTCTCCTCAGGAGATAATTTAATTTCTTCCCTCCCCTGTCTCACCCTCAACAAAAAAGTTGTCCCAAACCAAAAAAAAAACAAAAAAACAAAAAAACAAAAAAAAACAAAAAAAAACAAAAAAAACAAAAACAAAAAAAAAAACCAAACCAAAAAGTATCCAGAGATCCAGATGTTCATGGGGGAGATGAAAATGTTAAAATCTCTGAGGAGTCAATGTGTGCCCAAACTATAGCCTTGGACTGATAAGAATTCTACCCTTCTCTGCCATAATCATTATTTTATTAAGATTTTTCTAACTGTAACACCCCAACATACTCTCTCTCATTCTTTTCCTCTCCAGATCTTCTTTCTGCATCAAGCACCATCTGAAGTGACAGACAGGCAGACAATGCACCAGCCTTTCCAAATCCTACTGGGAAACACATGTGAAAGAGAATTATCAAAACCATCCAAAACCACACACAAAATATAATAGCATGCAATTAATTAACCTGTCAAGAGAGAAGCAGACATTATTGTTCTGATGAGCTTTTCAGACTGTGGGTTGTTTCCTCTTGCCAGGTGCAGCTGCAGTGATAGCAGGAGGTAGCTCACAAAAATACTACACCACCAGTCCAGAACAAAAACTGGCCTTCAGACAAATGGTCTGGCCAGGCACTCACTCAGTACAAGAGCTTCACTCCAGAAGAGATCAGACAAAGCAAGGGCGAGCCTTTTGTTTGGGTTGGGGTGTTTATTTTCCATTTTGCACAGCTGGCACCAATACTATTTCTATAGGAAAAAAAAAAACCAAACCCCTCTCTGGAAGTCAAATGGAATCAAATATATGTAGTTATTTAGGTTCAACCTATGAAATACTGAGCACCTCCTGCAGTGGAAACTGGGGATACTCACTAGAGGGAGGGACAAGCAGAACACAGGACTGGTCTGCTGAAGGCTGTTTGCCCAGACTGCCTGCAGCAAGCATATAAATGTGCAATCTGACAAATGTCTTGAGCTTTATGGAAAATAAACCAAAAAAGAAATATCAGTTTTTTCAGTTTGTTTCAACTGACACTCTTGGGCTATCATCTTCATTTCTGCATGGGATTTATAGCAAAAATTATGTTCCTCCTTCTAGACCTCAAGCCTTGCTTTTGTAATTTTATTTTCTTGATTAAAAGTCATCTGTTTATTTGACCATATAATTTCCTAATGCAGCTCCCACTGTTACCCACATTACCAGATACAGATTTCTCTTTTAGCCCAATCAGTAAAAACTTTCTGGGACTCAGAAAATTCTCTGTGTTACATGAGGTTAAATCACAAACAAGATTTTGTTGAACGTGGCCATTACACAAGCCTTCTTATCACGGGGGCCTTTCTTGTTCATAAGTTCACTGTAGTTTATTCATAAGATAAATGAGCAGGAAACATCTAATCCTTCAGATATAGGTAATTGTGGTGCAAAGAGAAGATAGTTATTCCTTTTGCAGGGGGGTGGTGTGGGGAGAGCTCATTTGGTTTCAGTTGGTTTTTTTTCTTTAGATTTCAGCCATAAAATTTCAATTGAATCTCAGTATCAGTAGGCATCCTGGGGAAGAGATACACAATATAGCCTGGGGAAAATATGCTAAAAGCTGGAAAACTATGGATAACAAGAGCTTGGGAAACAAGAAATATTGCTTCTCTTAGCAGACTATCAATATGAAACAGGTTATGACTGTGTATTTGGAAAAAGAGGGTTATGACCCCAAGTGGAATATATGTCAGGACTAAGCTAAGATGGAATTCTGATCATTGAGTATAGATCTACATTTTAAAATAAAAGAAGTTTTATTTCCCATGTTACATGTAGGGATTGCATCAAACATTTTGGCTAACAAACAATATCAAGCCATATAATGCTTCAGATATGAAGTGTGAAAACGTATGTTTCAAAATTTCATCTCAACAGTTTATTTCAAATGCATGAAAAATTATGCAAGATATGACGAGAAAAAGTACTCAAATGTATATTTTTAAATCCCTTTCTATTTACAAGAGGACAGAGTCTCAAGTTGCATCAGGGGAAAATTAGGTTGGATATTAGGAAGAAGTTTTTCACTGGAAGAGTGATAAAGTACTGGAATGGTCTGCCCAGGGAGGTGGTGGAGCCAGCATCCCTGGATGTGTTTAAAAAAAGACTGGATGTGGCACTTGATGCCATGTCTAGTTGAGGTGTTGGAGCATGGGTTGGACTCGATGATCTTGAAGGTCTCTTCCAACCCAGTGACTCTGTGATTCTACCACTGGCTAACAATCCAAATACTCAGATGTTAGAAACTGATGATGAAAGCCTGGAAAGGTTTTCATGCACTTTAGCTAGACCTGAGCCCATTCCAGATGAACTGACCACTGGTGAATTACCTTATCCACTGTCACAAATCCATGACCAAATTGGACAACCAGAACAGGAAAACAAAGCCACGACCCATACTGGTTGAGTTAAAGTATTTTTATTTTACTTAATCTGATAATAGTAGAGTCTGAAGACACAATTATATTTGTTTCCTGCTGTTCTGTGTTACCAAAATCTGCACATTGCAAGATGCTAAAGAGGCAATGGTGTGACATTGCTATAACTGGTTTGACTGCGAGGTTCTTGCACTTTCCAAGGAAAGAATATAAGGTAGACGGAAAACTTCCAAGCAAAATGAGCCAAATTCTGTGTAGATAGAGCCAGATATTAAAACATTTTAGCGGTTTCCTGGCTGCAGAAATGACAAAGCATAAAACTGACTCATGCAATATAGTGTTGACTTCCATTTATGAACAGATGCACACAGACATCAGAACAGCCATTTGGAAACTTGGGTCTGTGAAAGAACACAGAAGGCAATAAGGCAAGTCCCATGCCAGAGCAAGAGAACTTTTACCAGTTAAATGTGCATTTACAAGGCACACCAGGGAGGCAGCAGGCCGTTAGGTGAGACTTAGTATGGTATACATGCATCCACATTATAGCACAGCAACAGCCTGCACAGGTAAGGACATCTTCCCCTCATTTCTTTCAAATCCAGGCTCCCTGTAATGCTCCCAGTATCAATAACACTCTTCCAAAAATATAAGTTGATTCAGGTTTGTAGTCCTTTACTGCCTGATCATCATCATACAAGACCTGATTACAAATGCAGCTGCACTGGTGTAGCAACAAGATAACTCAGCACAACACAATGAAGTTTAATGCTGTTGGAATGGAGAATAGAAACAAACCAAATTTCAAAGAACTGGAGAAATGAGAGAGTAAGTCAAAGAAAGTAACCTAGCCTGGCAATGTCAGACCACCTGAGACAGTGACTGTGCAATTCAGAGTTCTCAATGAGGCACGTGCTGAAGAATCTTGCTAAGATAGCAATAAGCACATTGATTTTGGTAATGTGACACTGACTCCATGTGCCTATGTATGCATGAGCTCACTCAATGTGCACAGACTACTGCTGTACTGGTCTGCAGCTACAAGGTGCAATAAAATTATAGAGAAGCCGTAAAACAAAACCTGACATCCATTGCTCAGAACAAGGACTTTACGATCTTTCTTTTACTCCAGATGTATCTGGAAAAACCCATGTAATTTCAAAGTACCCAACACATATATTCAGTACAGGCTTGTAAGACACACAGACACACAGCAAGAGCTGATCTATGAATTATTAATTATTATTCTCATACACATTTACCTCAGAGGTAAACTGGGAATGAAGTTCAACATGGTGACAGGGTATGTGAGAAAGCTTCAATTCTCCCAGGTCCCATTAAATATCTCCACTAAGCTAATGGCATGGTAAAAGTGTTTTTTTAACTAAATCTAGATGACATGTATGCAGCAAGTCATTGGACTCTTTACATACAAAACCAGCCAAATATAAAGTACTCAGCTGTCACTATAAGCCAGGCATGAGTGGATGGGTTGGTGTAACAGAAAACATCAGTAAAATAAAACTTACCCATCTACCCCCAAGGCACTGTTAAGACTATAACACTGCCTTTTTAAAGATTAGTAGCTGGAATGACTTATAGGAGACAAACAGTTGATGCTATTTCTAAACATTAGTTTCATAAAGTGAGTTCTAATTTCTAAGAATAGTGCTAATAATTATGCCACATAATGTAGCTCAGTACAAAGGAAAAATAAACACAGCCTTATTCAACCTCTGGTGATATTCTTATCTCAGATGCAACAGAAGTTGATAAAATGCCAGCAGAAATGTTTTGAATTAAAGGCTGATTAGAAGCCTCATTTTGATCTTCAGCATGAATTTACTCTAAACCTCGGGCTAGACTTGAGAACTGCTATCATACGTGGGCTAACTAGCTCACGGAGCAGACAGGAGGAATTTCCAAGTTAGGAGGGAAAGGAAGACTCACATACTTAATACAGAAAAATAAAACTTTTTTTTTTTCCAATTCAGTGTCCTCTTATTTATTTTTTAGTAAGTTACCTGCAAATAGGTAAATTTCAGAGGCTTGCTGCCACCATGCAGTACTGAAGGAGCACTTCTTCAGAATTTCCTGTTTCTCAGACACATGCAATTTAAACAGCTCTGATCAGTAGTACCTATTTAACATAATTAACCCTTCACACATGTTTTGGCAGTCATTTGTGCCATAATCAAAACCAAGCTTTCCATAAACATCAACTACCTCCCACAGAAAGACTGGGTTTAGATGTGTGGGCTTAGATTCAGACCACAAACTGTGTGTAAACGAGATTAGACACTTTTAGTACTGCACAGGTATGTCTGCAGGTGGTGAATTAACACTGAAAATCCATGAAGAAGGAGCTAATCACAATTACCATAACTGGAAAACATTGAATGAAAGAAGTGTTTCCTTCTGTTGGTGTAACAGTTTGGAGAATTGCTCTTGGTAACAGAGGACAGAGAAAGAGCTGCTCTTTAGAAGATAGGATCTCTCCCTGGTAAATGTACATAATTGAAAACATGCCATTGCTACGGGTTGTTCTGTAACTTCCACAGCATGCTAGATCCTCTATTCAGGATGGTTTTAGAGTACAGCTGAAGAGAGACCATCTTTTCACCAAGAACGTTAAAAAAATCGTCTTGTCTTTAACCTGAAAGTGCAATAGGCAATTAATTTGTTTGCTTTCCTAATGAAAAGGAAAATAAACATGCCATAAACATTCAGTCTGCAATCTTTCTCTCTTGCCAGTATGTAGTTGGTTTCTCATAGCAACAAGTCATGCCATTATCAACAAAAGGCCACTTGATTTACTGCAAGCCTGGACTAACTGCACTGAATGTACAGTCCCATAGCTTCAGTCCTTCATCAGAGCTGTGCCCCTGGTGCCAGCTGGAAAGGCTTGCTCATGGTGGTTCAGCAAGCCAAAGGGCAGCAAACAGCCCTGGGCATAAGGTCCCAGGCCCTCTTGCCCTCCCTGGCTCACCATCCCTGTTGGATGCTTCTCCTACAGGGATGTAGGAACAAGTGGAGACAAACACATGTCCTCCAGAAATCACTGAACATAAATTGCTATGCAATAGTGAAAAACAAGGGCTACAGAAACCTAGATTGGTCCAGCAATTTCAGAAGTCCAGATTCAAAGTGGTGTGTCAGGAGCAGTATCTGACCCATCATCACCTCTCTGTGATGACATTAAAGCTTTTATCTTACAGCCCCTATACATTCTTCCTTTCGTCATCAGTCATGCAAATTAACTGATTCATCCTGCAGATTATCAGGCCATTTACTTGTGAAACAATTTTCTGCCCATGACCTTCTCCTTGGTATCAAGTTGACCTTGGTCAAAATCCCAACGAAAGGTTCTTCCTTCATCAGTAAACTGTTTATATACCATGTTTTCAGCATAATAGCACATCAGTCAAGATGCCAGCAGTCACTAAATGCAGATTTCATGCTCCACACTAGGTAGCTGTTTGTTTCTCTAGCTTCCTATAAATTTCACAGCAACTAATAATGCATTAAAGCAGCTACATAGGAGGAAAATTATAACAATATGAACTATAATCAACATTTTATTGCAGCTTACATTGCCAATATCTGGAATCCTGGAAATATTACTGATAAAAACACTATTATTTCAAATAACTGCACATAAAACAGTGAATTATTCCCTCTAAATATTTGACTGTAAAAGAAACTGTCGAGATAAACTACACACAGCATTCTAGAAGACACGGATATAATCAGAAATCAATCAGCATATATGCCCTTTGAATTTAATAATGAAGAACTGTCAGTGCAAGCTGAAAATTTCCCAAGTTAGATTTCACCATAGTTACCAGCCTGTTAGAAGAATACAAAATATGATCTTAAAAATCCCTGTAACCAATTGACTACATGTGTCAACTTGCCTTGAAAGATTAACTTAATTATGTAGAAAGGGGGAAACAGAGCTTGTAGGATTGGCGGGATTTAAAACTCTTTGATGTATGGTTTTTAAGTGCTGAGATAGGGCAGTTGAAACCATATATAATACTATGAAAATGTGTTTTGAAATTCTTTGAAAATAAAAGTGTTGCACAGCTGCTATTACAATTACTGTATCTAAAATGTCCATGCACAAACCATCTTTGAATGGCAAATGTTACAAAATCCTTACACAGGCAGGAAGTTTTCTTACACAGAAGAGGCGTTTTTAAAGGATGCTTTCTAACATCTTGTAAGTTCCTGCTATTGTAGAAATAATAAATCTCATCAAAGTTAGTGGAAAATAAGCTTGCATTGAAAATCTAGCACTTGCCTGTTTTTCTAAATAGGCATTTATGTGCCAATTCCTTCCTAGCTAAAAACATCAACCTTTCTCTCAGGTTCCCAGGTTAACAAGACCAAATTCAGAGGTGATAGTCACATGTGGCCATGTGACTTACAGTCCTCAAAATTATCAAAGCTATGATATGAAAGAATCTCCTTATCTTTCCTTTGAGTCTGGAGGTGCACAAAATTACCAGTTGATTCCTTGTTGTGTCTTCATCATTTTCTTGGAAACATACATGTTCTCCTTATTCACAGCTGCCCCAGTTGGGGAATTTCAAGGTCTATGTTCTCTTTAAGCTCAGTGGGGCTTCAGAAAATAGATATTTACAATGAGTCTGCACAGAATTCCTACCTGCTAGCCTCTTTTTACAGATGAGAGAGTGGGGCAATTCTTACCATTCACCTGGACCATGAAGAGGTCTCCTTTACAACAGAACCACAGGGCATGTCAGTGGACATTTGACGGAGGTTATGGAAGAAGATCAGCCTGAACAACTCTCTGCACACCAGCACTTGAGAAAATGCCTCCCATCTTCACTTCTAATGCACTTGGGATATGAATACCATTGAAACAACCCGAGGATACTTCATATTCAGAGAGCAGATTTCTAAAGACAATAGAGACCCATGGCAGCAATTGTACTTAGACCTGTTAGGCTTTAGTTACCCTGGTTTTGAGAACAGATAGAATACAAATGTAAAATTACATAACGTAAGGAGAATCTGAGCCACTGAATACAAGATTTTATATTGGAGAGAAAATTCAAAATATTTACAGACTTGTAAAGTTTCATTTTAAAAAAATCAGTGAGATTATTTTACTTTTGAAATAATTTCATTATGACCAGACTGCATCACATTCTTCAGGTATCTTTGAAAATCCATGAATTTTTTTTCAATTTCAAATCAAAATATTTGCCTCACATCCTGAAACATGACAGAATAATTTCTCCTTGTTGCATCTCAGACTATAACTATTCAGTAGCTATAAAATTATAGCCCAATAAATTTCTGCTAAGTTAAGCATTAAAGGAAACTGTAATATGAGAGCAGGTTTTAGCATACTTTTTCCTAATGTATGGTTAAAGCAGATCAGAAGAAACTTTTAGCAAGAGAATGACATGGCAATTTCAACAGGAAACAAAGCATGACATCCTAATTTGATCTTGAGAGACACTCTATTTGGTTGAATGACTGGCCAATTCTTTCTGTTTAAAAGCAGGTATACAACCTAGGGTAGAGAAAAAAATCAGTTATTAATAAGTCTACAAATGAACCTCTATCTTAGAGCAGAAGTGCACTGTAATGAACAAACCTTTTTATTTTAAATACAAATTGAAAATATTTTTCTCTAGAGAAACAGTGCACAGGAAAGTTGAAGAGAAAAGTATCTTTGATATAGTATGATTTCAGGACTGCTTATAACCCCAGGGACCAGTGACATTTCCTGTTACATTAGCAAAATTCTCTTCTAACAGGGGCAAAGTTGGATTTCTTGGTTATTCTTCAAGCTAGACATCATGACTCAGAAAACACGAGTTGTGAAGGTCTCCCCAGAGACCTACCAGCAAGACTGGATTTTCACAGACCATTTCATCAGAAATTCAATGGTGTGAAACTCACGTGAAACCTTTCAGAAGACTTCAGGGCTGAGTGGGCTCTTCAGAGGCACTGAGAGCTGCTGAGAGCAAGGGTGATTGCAACACAGCAAACCTTTTCCACAAACATTAGCAAACCATCTTTGTTTTAAAAATTAAGAAACTGACACTTAATAAGGTGAAATGAGTTTACTTACAAGAGGTTGGAGTGACAGTTTCCCTCTCATCCCTTGCTACACAGGCATTCAGTATCCTTGCTAGTCACTTATATGAATTTTCAGAAGAATGTCTCTAATTCACTAAAGCAGCCATCACATTTTCTGGTTTACCCAAATCTGGTCTAATCTGGCTACCTCCCACTCTGACTACAGAACTACTAACAAAGCCTCATTCACCCTTATGTTCCCAAGGTAAAATGCCACTGACTTCAAAGATAAGAAAAGTAATTATAGACCACACAATTTATTTTATGAGGAAAAAAAAAAAAAAAAAAAACCAAAAAACCAAAAAAAAAACCCCAAACCCACTTTCTTTTTCAAAAAAAATTCTTCATGTTTTCTCCACTCTATCAATGCTTTGAAAATATACAATGCCACATAGCTACTATTACAATTACTTTATCTAAAAATAAACTATCAAGAAAGTATCATAGAAAAACTAATGTAGAAGAAACCATATCATAATGGTCCAGCTCTATAAAAAACTCTTGAATGTTTTTATGAACTTGTTTCACAAAATACATATACACAGCCAAGACACAGAGGCCAATATTAATATTCCCCTTCAAAATATCTGATAAATGAGTCAATAATATTCACAACCAATTTCCTGTTTCCTAGATGTACTATCATTACTACATTTTCCTACGTTAGATATATTTTACTGTAACGTATTTTTCATTTCTTGTTTCAGGACTTTACACGCATGTAACAACAGCAAAAAAATAAACAGATGAATAGAAAAGAGTAACCACTTTAATATATCCACAAATTTGGTATATTAAAGTAGATGGATGACTATTTTGTTGCTTGGTGAACATTTCCTGTGTAATAAATAGCAACAGGTAGAAACTAAAATAAGCATATTTACAACCACTGAGTGCAAGCATTAAGCAAAATAATGTCCCTTTGGATTGAAAATTTCTCAGATTGCTGATCTTTAGAATCACTGATAAATGCATCTATTTATGCCTCTAGGTTTTCAGTATATAAAGAAAAAACTTTGACTTGTTGCCTGGCAGATGCGCCTTTAGCTCCTGTGTTCTCTTTTTTGTTCTGGAACATCTAGAAAAAATAATGAAAGTTCAAAAGAAGAAAAAATTGCACTGTAAATAGCTCTTCAAATCTTCAAAGCTTGGAAATTATTAGCAATTAGGAATTAGAAGCATTCAAATTAATGGAATTCAAGTAAAAACCAAGAAATGTTGACAGCCTTTGGAGGCATTATTTAACTTCATTTTCTAACAAATAAATATGGTTTTCTTATAACTAAAAAGTATCTGTGATACCTTCCTTTTTATTTTTACATCCTTGGCCTACACATATAAAGACTGCATCTTCCTATGGAATTCTGATGGCAAGACAAAGCAAGGTAAAACAAAAATCTAATAAATCCTCCTTGGTTAAAGAGGAAAATCAAACCAAATACTCAGTACCTGATTAACTCCTTTCTCTGTTGCTTCAGTAGTAAGAGTACAAAAGAAAGCAAGCACTCTCTTTTCTCATTTGATTCCACCAGTAAGTTTCCCAAGGGGAAAGGATATCTGACTCATGAACTAATGCCTTGAGAGTTCTCAGAATTCTTAAAAGTATTTAGTTGCCTTACTCTCCTGGTCCTTCATCCCTAGATACCACATAATGTTAAAAAAATGCCTAGCAGTCAGGTTTATGTGTGAGTTGAACTGCTACAGCTTTCATTTTTTGTTTTTCACACACCAAATAGGGATTAATTATCAATATGCTGTAGACACCTAGAAGTAACTTCCATTCAGGCAAGTATTTTCTTACAGCAGGGGTGCAACATTGTTTTGGTTTGACTTTTAAATTTGCTTTCAGATAATGAATAGTTCTTCAGTGTTATTAATTTTCATTTCAGCTGTAAAGTTCCCAGACATTTGTAATTCCATTAAATTCTTTTCTCTCTCCGAGAAGGCTTATCTTTATCTCCCTTGTATGGACTGCGTCCACCTTCTCACAAATATTTAACAGTAATTAATTAGACATAAGAAAACCACATGTCTTCCTTTTGCAGATCAAAAAATAAATTGTGCTTGCCTCTGAGACATTATACACCAAAAAGGTTTTTCAAGCATGCTAAATGAACAAAGATCAGAATGTACAGCTCAAATTTCACATGACGAGGTCTGATATTTGCAGCATGCTTTTTTGGCCTATTTATTATTTCCTTGCTCAGGGTTCATAGGGTTGAAGGTGACATTTCTGAATGACCACCAAAACCAGCAGGAAGCCAATGAAAAGGAAGAATTCCATCAAACATGTTATTGCATAATATAAAAACAGTACTCTTCCCCTTGTTTCATCTGCCACCACTCAGTAAGAGGGCTGACAAGTGTCTACGTTTCACTGTTCAAAGCTCAGAAGATGATCATGACAAAGCCCTCCCTGAACCTTTCTCTATTTTCCACCTCTGCAAGTCAAAAGGACAAATGTATGTATTTGTTGCTAAACAGGCGATTTCTCCTTGCCTTCAGGCACCTCCCTCTTAAAGTGTGGTGGGGCAGAGAGTAGAGGAGAGGGAAACAATAACTGTTTTCCTAAAATTCAACAAAACCCTGGTTTTTATACAGTCCTCTATAGAACTGTATTCTCCTTGCAGGTCTTCTCAGTGAAACACTGGCACAGTCAAGGAGCTGTGAAGAGGTAAAAGAAGGCCAGAGAAGCCAGTAACAAGGAAAATTGCAGCCAAAGGGGCACTGTCACGGATCTGGAGGGTGTGACTATCAGTACAAGTCCAGTACTGTCATCTTGAAAGTTCATGCAATGAGCAGTCAGCTTGGGTAGTGAAAAGCATGTCCCATGAGACAAGTACACGGGAGGTGAGGCACACTCCAGCCCACAGAACACCTACATGATTGCCCATGTGCTACATGATGTGTCAGCATCTGGCCCTCAGAGAACATTGCTACGGTTGAGTAAGACAATTTAGCACTAAGGTTTGCTCTCTACAGTAGGTGCTTCTCAGCATAGGAACTACATGGACACGACACCAGCTGGAATGCCTCACACAAGAGACCATGGAAATCAGGACTTTGCACTCTGGTAATATATATTTGACTAAGGGGCTGAAACTAAAGATGTTAGATGGGCAAAAGAAGTGAAAAAAAATTAAAAGGAGGCGTTTGCCATTGACTATGAAGGTTACATGTAAGACACCATTAAGAAAGAGTTTCAAAAGATAACAAATGGTTTTTGCACAATTTCAATTCTACTGGATTCTACTGTGGATGTATCATTTAACTATTGTTCCATTTGTCATGTAAACAAGGAATAAAGGAAGATATTTGAATACTTTCTTTGATTGCATTTCTTTTTTAGTATTTAAATGGTTGCTTTACATAATTTCATACTCCAGTTAACTCAGTATGATAGTCATTATGAAATAAACTATGAAATAATGAGTTATAGAAAACATAAATTTCTGCAATGGTCTCTTAAGCCACATGTTTGGGGCTAGCCATAAAATCACCTTTCTGTTTAGAAGGCTTTGGCCTTGAATAGTTTTTTCTAAATTATTAGTTAAGGCATTGACATACACTTAACCACAAGTATTAGAAAGTTATGTCTCCATTCTTTCCCCATACCATCTCTGTGTAAAAATTTATGACATGTATTTGAAGTGACACTATGTATACCATCTTAAACTAAATAATTTCAAATTAACATCTCCGTATAGACATCATACAGACGTATTTCTCACTTCCAAATAACAACTTCATCTGTATGCTCCAATATATTTGCAATCCTAAAACAGTATCTCTTTCTATATGAGAGGATTTTCTCTATGCCTCTACTGTATTAAGACAGATCCCATAGTTTAGAAAGGAGAAAGCAAAGAAAGAAGAAATGCTGCTGGCTGATCTGAATTTATCAAAGAACACTGACCAGGATGGACCCATCATTTCAACTATTAGGTAGTTCCTACATACCCTATGCAACCCACAGAGTCAAAAGCAGCCTTCCTTACTAACATCAGAGATCACAACATGCAAAAAAAGTCTGATATTGAACATGGGGAAGAAAAGAGACTGTAAGCTGCATCATTTTCTTCTCCTCTTTCTAACTATGTGGGAAGAGCTGAATCTGCTGGCTCTCAGCTGTGCTTCCAGCTGAGGGAAGGGCGCATTGACCATCCCCTCACCTTGGACAGCGACTGAAAGCCACAGTTTATTTTTAAACACTTTAATAATAGAAGGCTGAAATAACCTTCTGAGGTCTGAGCCAGATCCAGCGTGCACATTTGATGGCATGATAACTCACAGTGCCTGCACAGCTAGTCAGAGGTGCTTTGAAATAAACTTGATTAAAGTCACCAGCCAAGTGCTAGGCGTGTTTTGAAGGCAAACCCCTCCGGCTGTGGCTTCTCACTCCTGCTCTGAAGCAGCTGCAGCCAAAGCACAGTGACTATTAATTGTGAACAGCAAAAGCCGTAACAAGAGCCAGGGGACTCTGGCTCAGAAGTCTCAGGCATTAGCAACTGCTAAAGGAGAAACATAAAATAGCTTTAGGTTACCTTATTTCCTCTCAAAAAGCACTGGGAGAGCAGCTACCACTGAACCACGGAAGGTAAAATGAACAAATGCAAGAAAATATCCCATTTGAGGTCAGGTCATTGCTCTGCATTGCAACTTGGTTTGCACAAGATACATGACGCAACATTTTGTGAGCAGAGGCAGGCTTGCAAAAAAAGAAAAATCCATATTTACAACTACACAGCAGGGCTATTCATACCTACGGCTCCTCTGCTGTCATATAAAACATGTGGACACCAGTTAACTTCCAGCCACTTTCCTCTGTACAGGAAAGAGAATTATCAAGGAATCATTCATCCTCTTCACATACAGCATAAGGTTCCTCAGAAGAAGATCCTTTGAATTTGCCTCTGTTTTCATGAGAAACACTGTTTTTTCTGATTTAGATTTTCCCAGCTCACATCCTTCTTAAGTCGTTCATTTCCAAAACCAACTCACAGCACAGCTGCACAAAGCTTTGTGGCAAAACTGCAAAGGGAGCAAAGTGGGAGAGAAAATGATGGGTCTATGAGAAAGCAAGAGTGCCACAGGCCAATATCACATATGGCTTCATCTGATAAACTTTTGGCTGTGGCTGGTAATTGAAATGCCTGAATTTGGGAGATGAAATCTCCTCTCTTCCCCCACAGCTTTGTGATTAGAAATGGAAAATAACAGCAACCTAAGGGCAAACAGGAGTTGCTGCATTAAGAAGCCACTCCTCTCTCACTGTAGCCAACCTGTTCAATCTCTGTGCCTTTCCACAGCAACAGACATCCTAAAACACCCAGCGATTAACAAAAAGAATGATCCATTTTCAGAGACAAAACTTCCAGCAATATTTACTAGAATAATCAATCTGCCACAGAATGATCCAAGCTAGTTTTGCAAAACACTGAGCATGTTATATTCCCTATATTGACAAGGATGCTAAATACTCTGTTTCCACCTACAACAAGCACCTAAAACCAGTGAGAAATTATAACTGTCAAAAGGAATATGACAGAACAGCATTCAAGAACAAAAAATTTAACCAGACCCTTCTTCCCTCCAGGATAAACCAGATATGATTGTGACCAGGAGTCATAGAGGTCTTAGTCCTGATTTAATGAAGTGAAAACATCATTATCTTACCAGGCTCTAAGCAGAAGAGATGGAAGGACAGAGAGCCACAAATAAAAATCACCCTGAAAACTGCACAGGGCATCATGCAGCAATTTACAAAAGACAATTATCTTTCCCTCTGCTTCATGCAAAGGTATCTTTCCTTAGGTCTACATGTGGGGAGATAATGCATACTCACACAGCTCTTCTGGGTTTCAGTGCTAGCTGTTAGCACTCAACACACTCAAACTGGAGGCCTTCAAATGGGAGATGGACAGCTAAAGCTGTACCTTTTTCATTTTACTTCACACCCCTTCCAGCATCTAAAGCAACACCTTAGAGGTTGTTGAATTGCCTTAGCTGCACAACTGGAGATGAGACAGAGAAGAAAAAGACTTTTTTTTTCCTTGTTAATGAAATTCAGGAAACCCTTCATTTGCATCAAACTGACTCTTCACTGATGAATAAAGAGGGAATATTTTAAAAATCCAGCTCAAACACCTTATTCCAGCAATGGAAAGTGACAGCATATGCACACATATAATCACATGGGAAATAATAATAGTACGTCCCAGTGCACTGCATAGCATAAGAAAGCTAACTGCCTAAGGGATATGTCAAGAATGATTTATTTGTATACAGGGTTCTCCTTCCATGTGTCACTGCCTGATTTCTTCAACAGAATTGCCAAACCTTGGTGGAAAATAGCTATAGTTTCTTTCCCTTATCTCATCATTTGAAAATAATCTGAACAGTCTTTTATGAGAAATATAGGCTGTTCCTCAATAGCTGAAAAACTGGAGGTAGCATTTAAAATACTTTGTTTCTAACTTATATTCACACATGTAATATGTTAAAATGGTTAGATTCTACTAAAAACACCAGTATTTTCATTTGAAAAATACATTGCTAATTGAGAATTTGATGGAGGGCTTTTCCTTTCTCTTTCTGTAGATGTTACTTCATGTGACTTTCTCTCTCAATATTTTCCAGCTTTCGCAATGTGATTGCTTTCCTTCTGTATATATAATGATTATTTCAAACCAGTCATATGTATGGGTAATGTATCCATTCATAATAGTAAAAAAGTTTTTCTCTTCTCACAAGACTACTCTCTCCTTACTATCCTCTTTTACTTCCTTGCTTCCCTCATCCTCCATTGCAACTTCCCTGAAAAGTTGAAAGGAACCAGAATCTACCGGACAAGGATTTGAAAAACTGACAACATGAGGAAAAGTAATATCTGGCTTTCCCTGTGATAATTCCTTGTGGAAGAGGGTGGTAGTCAGAACTTTGACAAAGATTTTGTAACACTATCTGCAGTATAAATTTTATCCAATGCACAGGAGCAAGTTGCTTATGAAACAATGGTACCTTCACATTCAGTCGTCTGACAAATGAGTGAATACTGTGTTTTCAAATGTCCAGTAGCATTAAAACTTGAAACTGTCAGAATTCTTTCAAAGGCAAAGGCATGGTTTCTGAAAAGGGTCTTGAGTGTTCCCATTACATCATTCTGTGTTCTACCAGCTACCAAAGCCCTTGATAACACAATCCTGCTTCTAATTTCTAGGCTTTCTGAAATTTTGAAAAACGTACAAATTCTCATCAGATTTCGAGATGACTTTTGAAGATCAGTGAGCTTTAACTTTGACCTGGCAAAGTCTGAGAAAAATGAACAAAAGCACTATGAAGCAAGACCACCTATTACATAAAAGCAATGAGATGGTACATCGTTATGGTGAAACAGAACAGCCTGCAAAAAGATAAAGTCAATCTTAACACGTTCAAAAGACAGACTGTATGAAACATATCTAGTGGTAGCATTGAATGGAATAGATGACAAATGCATTGAACAGGGAAACGAGGACAGAAATTATACACAGACTCATAAAATGACATAACATTGATCAGATGTTGATCTAGTCAATATAGATGAATAGAAACGTTCAATTCTTAATATCACACAGCATTTTCAAACAGGCCGCATTTGGTATTCTTGTTGATGATCTGCCTACTTTGTGCCAGGAATACAAGCAAACTATTGCTATTGTTTCCTTGACAGCATCAAAATTGTCATCAGAGGAGTCTGTGGTACATGAAAGATAAAATTTGATGAGGTGAGATGCACACTTGTCTGAGTCTGAGGGAAGGAGCAATAGTGCTCCTCTGTGAAGTGAGACAGGTAAACACACAAGGAGTCACAGCCCAGGTGCACGCAGTGAGCACACAAGGTATGTGCTGCAGCATAGAGCATAGCTTATCCACGTGGGAGCTGCAGAGTTTCCTGTTTCCCAGAACAGAATTTAAGGGCTTGCTCAGGAAGGGAGGAGGTGTGATTTGCCAGAAAACATAAAGGCAGAAGAAGTACAGCAAAGAGAGGAGGACACCATCATGGCATTATTCAGAGAGGCAGAGCCGGGACATTGCTCCCTGGATGTGAAATGTATTGAAAAGTAAAAGTGGGAATCTCTGCATAAGCACCCACATCCAAAATACTTGTAACAATACTTCAACATACATGATGCAGTGTGATTAGGTAGTGACATATTTACTAAAGCAGTCTCCATGCTACACCACAGAAAAAAAACCAAAGATGTAAATAGTCATTCAGGTTCACTAATGAGCTAGAGTCGTGCATGGTAAAGGATTTCAGTTTCCCTACCAAAAAAAAAAAAAAAATTACTGCATTCATTTTTCATCAGCCAATTTGCATAAAGAACAGCAAAAGCCTAAACAATAAGCATGCATTTTATTTTCCAAAAGTGGCCACAAGCCTTTTTTGCAAATTTCATAACCTGAGTTATTTTCCACCCATATTAGATAAACGACACTATGCATTGTACAAATTACTCCAGAACAAACTATATGTTCTGAGCTAATGCTTTTTAATCACAGGCCTGCACCAGCAACTAGGAAAAGTCACTCAGCTGGAGATAATGACCGGGACAGGAGTCAGGAGACAGTCCCCAAAAGTCACCTTGCTTCTTGGACCGCAGAGGCTGAGCTGAAGATAGTGAGAGAACCTTCCCCAAGCCCCTTAAAAATGTGTGAGATGATGAGACCAGCAGCAATTTATTTCTGCCAGGTTCCTGATGCTCTGCAGCCTCACAACAATCAGGCTGGGGTATGTTTTGCCTCCTTTTCATATGCCCAAATAACCTGAAAATGTTAGCTGAATGCTTGAAAATAAAATAGATGCATGCAGCTCTCCTAAACACACAAACATCACAGAGATTATGCCAAGGGCTAGCACTATAAGTGTACCACAGTCAGGATGCAATCAGGTACAGGTTTGCTTTATTCATAACTGAAACGTCACCACACCATGCAAATGTGAATTTATGATTAAGAGAGAGGTAGTTTGTGCAGCATTAGTTATGCTTAGTGAGTAATTCCCCACTCTTCTTAAGCTCCTTTTAAGAAGCTTGGGAGGGTCATCTGTTCATCTTGTTATTTGACTGCTACTAAGCATTAAGGATTTGTAAATACTCATAAATACTACAGTTAAGAGTTTCTCTAAATATTTTCATGAACTGCCACCAATTTAGTACAGAAGGGTTCAAAGCCTACAACTGAAATATTACTAAATGCTTTATCTCTGTAACTATCAGGACTCATTCAAAAGTAAAGATGTGCACATCCATATCATTAAATAAATGATTTCTAGTTTCTTTGTTTTTTAAATTTATACTGTCCTTTCACTTTAAAGGGCTTTTTATTTCCGTGATAAATATGAAATATTTCACATAAGGATGAAAATAAGCCTGTATAAAAGAGACATTTCTTCAGAGACAAGCAAATGTACAAATCTCACAATTTTACAACTTCTGTTACATAGGAAGATGGAAATTGACATGTCATATTCGTAAAGTACTTGTGAAAATAAAAAGAGGAAATGGCCAATTTTTAAGAAAGTCCTCATAAAATGTGCCTTATTCAGAAAAAGCAAAGTAAAAACCTCGATACATTATTTAATGCACATCCTATATATATGAAACCCAAGGATTCCTACCTTCTGCAATTGAATTATTTGTGGTTGTACTGAGCCAACAATTGCAATGACAGCAGAATTTCACAAACTCCAAAGTGGCAAGTCCCAGCCCCAAGAGCTTTTAGCATAATTAAAATCCAAGAAACTATTAATGGCTTAATTGCTTAAAAATTTTAGATGAATATATCTATTTAGTGTAAACATGTGACAAATTTCCGAAAAAGCTTAGGGAAAATGCAATTTGTTCATTTATTATGAAAAAATAGTTTTGTGTACAGTTATTTCTACTTGCGTCAACTTGGATAGCCAACAAGCCTTAATTAGTTGCAATTTTCACAGAGCATGATCTGCAGGGACATTGGAGTCATTTTACATTTACAGCAATTAATCTGTTAAGCCCTGTAGCTTTATGCTTAAAAGCTGCACTGTATCTACTACTCAACTCAAGCAGAATGGAAGGAGACTGCATGGATAATGTGAAATTAAAACAACTACACAATAGCTGATTCACTTTTAAATACACCAAAAGTACATTTAAGTATATACACATTATAATTTATGTGTTATAAATAAGTATATGCATTACATAGAATTGATGTACACACACAACCACTCATTCATTGATAAAGACAATATTCCTTGCATTCAAAAACAAGAATGTGGGCCCTCTGTGCTCATTCTGAAAACATATTCCTAGAACCTGTTTACATGAAGGTTGGCACTATGGAAACTTGCCTTTTTCCCAGATAACTTAGAAGTAGGCCTTCTCTGCAGCCAGGTAAAGCAAGGCTTTGACAGTGCTCTAACACAGCATTTAACCAATAGGTTTTGTCAACCAGTTTCTTCCTTTCCACTCTTAGACCTCATCAGTGAAATGATACTAGAAGAGTAAATCTGGAATGATTACTCTCTCCTTTATTCTTATAACTAATTTTCTGTGGAATATGAAGAGAGGACATAGCATACCAGCTTTCATCTGGAAGCTTCTCTGCTTGATAGAAGTTAAAAGAAAAAAAAATCAATAGACATTTTAATAAATCACTAGTCTTAAGAATTAATTTACTGAAACTTTTAACTTTATTCATTTAGCGTGACCAACGCAGGCGAGAACATAGGCAGACATTGTACATTATAATTCAGGATGAAATGCTCAAAACCAATAGGCAACCATGGAATGGTTTCCACACTGCTTTATTTTAGTCTGCAAACAAATGACTGAAGGTCAGTCATAGTCTTCTTATGCCACTGAGAAGAGGGGACGTACACACGGACGCTCAACAAATCAGTTTAGTTTCTGGTTGGATGCACCACATGGCTATTTCAAAAAGAAACAGAAAACACTTGTTGAAAAAACATGGAAGTGCTCACAGTCCCATTTTATTCCAACAGCACTTGGGCAAGGAGAGGAAATTATTTCTTAATTCCTGCCCTATTTTGCCTACAGAGTAAAAAAACATTGCAACTAAACTCAACTAAGATTACTCAGACTACGTGTATTTTCTTACTTTTTTTTCTCGCTGGACAATGAAATATTTGGACCCATACAAACTCTTTTTCCTAATGATTCTTATAAAAAATATCAGCAGAGTCAAAACAGACATTTTCATGGGCTGTAAAATTATCATTGAACCTTTTTTCCAGACTGATTGAATATATTTTTTTCTGCATTAACTCCCACATCTCTTTTGGCTATCTGACTGATACTTAGTTTTGCACTAGCACTGCACTCCAAAATACCACTAATTTTTCAAAAGGCTTGAGATTGTATGAGCCTGCAGAGAGATGGACACATATGCTAATAAACACTCAATGAAATAATTCCTAAAAATTTCTCTTTAAAATGCTTTCTTAGGAACAAAAGCAGCTGAAATGGAAATTATAAAGTCTGCATTCATACATCTTTAACAGGTCTTTTAAATTCAGTTTCAATATTTAGATACTTAGATGTGAAATCTGTCATAGAATCTGCATAGTCTATAGGCTTATCTGAGGGTGAACTAAGTATTTGGCATCACAGACAACCTCAGAAATATTAAGATGGTTATTCGCACATAACATTTACAGTTCATTAAGTAAAATTTACAGAAGAGACAGAAAGTCACAGCTTCCATGTATAGACCAAGCCTGAGCCTTGGAGGAGAATTTCTGCTAAAAGTAGCACTACCCTGCCTGTTCTTGTTTTCTTATTAGAAAGTCTTTCTAGCCAGCAGAAATCCCCAACCATCATGTGTTTTTGCTTTAAGCTCAGATTTTCATGAGCAACATCTCACTTTGAGTCTAACTTTAGCCAAGGGTTACCTTCCTTGTGTTCTAGTCAATCTTTGATTATTTACCACAAGGTTGCAGGCAGCATCTTTCCTCCAGCACTTACTGTCCTTATGTAGTGTAGACAATTAACATTTGCTTAAGGGACTTCAAGAGAGCACTCAATTGTCCCCTTGTGCAGCAGACTACAGTTCAACTAAATATCAGCCCTCAGGAAAACTTCATAAAAGTAAACCCTAGCTAAAACTTTTTTCAAAACAAAAAAAATCATCTAGTTTGGTTTATAGGCTTAACAGTGTTTCAAAGGAGTCTTTCGCATCTGAACAAAAGGGTCCTTCACACCAGGTGGCTGAAGGTGGAGGTGAGAATTTTTCTGAAAATGAGTCCAAGAATTTGCTTTGACTTTTCCTGAAACTGTGATCAAGACCCTGACCCTGGCTTCTCCCTTTTTTCTCCTCTGGAAGGTTTCCCCAAGAAGGAAAGCTAGTGTTAAACAAAGAGGGGAAGTGGCTGCAGAGAGGGTTAGCAGCAGCTGGAATGATGTAACAGGCTGTTGAGAAGCCATAGGGGGAAAAATTGCTAATTGCTGCAAATGGGCTTCATTCTGAATGAACAAGGTCTAAACCTCAGGGGTAAAACACGCAAAACTCTTCCAGCTAAGGAGTCATGCACACACCTAAGTGACTGACCTTACAACCTGGATAGGTCTGCACGTAGGGTTGTACTAGGGAACAGGATGGATTTTGGTCAAAGAACCTGAGGTACCACAACAGCCAAGCTCAAATCAGGAGTAGGAAAGTAGATACTAAAGGAGCAGAATTCTCTTTTACAGTCTTTGGAGAGAGGAAGCATTTCAAGAAGGGGATTGATCTTATCCTTTGGAAATTCTTTCCATGGACTGTGGTTAGAGTACTAGCCAAATACAGACAAACAATGTTTAGATGGATTAGGCCAGGAAAGGGAATGGTTTAATCATTGACCATTTCTACCACCAGTAGGAAGAATAACACATGTCAGTGACCTACATGCACAACTTAGACCACTGCAGGAAGAAATCATGCATGGTCCCCATCCACAGACCATGTAATATGAGAAATTGGGAATTAAATATCTACAAGACAAATTTCCACTTAGTTTTATTTCTAACCTGTGTGTATATGCATCACCATCATCATCACCACTGTCTCAAAGAGAGATTTACAAAAATTTTATGTATGTGACATTTCAATGAACATACCTGCCTCTGCCAAATAATCAAGTGTAGAGCTTCAGGAACAGTCCCAGAAGTTATCATGAGGGTAGAACATGAATTAACAGAAGGTCTAAGGGACAAAGTCAGTTTTGTTTTTTTTTTTTCTGGCAAGCACGAATAAAATTGGTAAGTTCTTTAGAGTTCCCTCTACCTGACCCAGCACTCAAGGACAGATTCTAATACAAAGCCTGTTTATGTTTGGCCTACTGGTTAGGGACAAGTACATCACATCATATACAGGACTCCACTGGGACCTACTCAAAGTGAACAGAGGATTTTCTCAGGGAAGTTCTTCCTGAAAGGTTTCGTGGGTTTCAGAGGTACCATAAACAATTCAGTTTGTTTCCTAAGATGAATCTTCACCCTGGAGAATCCAGGAGAGCTGCTAACTCCCTTCATAAGCCAAGCTGCTGGAACTTCAAAACATCCTCTGTGAGGCTAACAGAAATATGGTGAAATCACTGGCTCTCCAGCATAGGTAAAAACTTTATTTTCTAAGATAGTGTCAAATAATGTCCAATTCATTAGGAAAAAAAAGGAAGAAAGATAATTGAAGGTCCAGATGTCTTTCAAGCTCAGTGTGAATCTGTTACTGTAGGTCTGAAAGAGTAGGCAAAAGATGTTTTACAAGCCTGACATAAATTGCTAAGAATAATCCTACTCCCATTCATAAAAAAAGTTCTTGCATTCTATTTCGAATAGCTGTCACCCAGATATCTGACTCTTAATTTTTGCATTTAAATAGTGTGGGGGATGGGGGGAAGAGCTTTATGAGAAAGCTGAAAATCTTCCTCTGATGGATTTCTTCTAAATTTCTCTATAGATACATCAAGAAACAAAACTACAGGCAACTGCCTATGAGTTTAGATTACCATTCAGTTAATTTTCCATGCATATTCATACTAGATGATGCATATGGTGTTTCAAACCTTCTGCCTGGATAACCTTCTAAAGTTTTATGTAACACAATATAAAATCAGTGTGGTTTAACCTACATTTCGTAACTACCATTTTTAAAGACAAGGTCTCTAGAAAACATTTTAACTTGCGTGATTTTCCATTTAAGTCATTGCTTTCAAAATAAAATCCATGTAAGAAACCACATATGACTAGATAATAAGAAACTGTTCTAGTCAGACAAAGACCTTTATGTGAAAGCAAAGATTTTTATGTGCAAGTGATCTCTTTTTTTTTTTTTTTTCAGGAACTATAGCTTTTCAAATCCCCATTTTGAAAGGCCAACTTGAAGTTCACTTGCTATGGTTCTTTTCCAAAATCACTAATAAACAGGACAGAAATAAAAATTTTTAAAGCCAAAGTTTGAGGAATTTAGTATTTTCTTGTCTCAATTTTTAAGTCAGTTCTGTCTCCTGCACAGTCAGATTTAAGTAAGAAGAAAGTAAATCATTTATTTTGACTTATTTTTACATAAATGAAACCAATGTCCACAGCTATAAGAGTGGAAGGAACAGAGACAAATATTGTCATTTATTAAGTCATAGAGCTTCATAACATCATCTTTAGCCCATTACTTACACTATGATTCTTTACTTGATTCTGATTTAGTTGCAATGAGCAACTTAGCTCTGATAAGACAGCTTCTTGCATCCATGAAGCAACCACTTTTATCTGGGCAGGACTGTGAAATAGCTTTTGAAGTTGCCATGCAAAAAGTGCAAGAACTAACAAGTAAATCAGGTAAGACATTAATAATACTCCAGATCCTTCACCAGACTCTGCTGCCCTTCTATGGACTTGCTCCAGCACCTCAGTGTCTTTCTCGTACTGAGAGGACCAAAACTGCACACAGGACACAGATGCAGCCTCACCAGTGCTGAGTACAGGAGGAAAAGGTGGAATGAATTTGGTTACCGCTTGGTTTTGAAATCTACACTGATTTTGTATTCTGAAGGTCTGCACTTTGAAAGGTTGCTCATTCCTCTCTCTTACATAATACCTTGCAAACAAATCCTTTGAGTTCTTGCAAACTTGAAAAGAAATATTAGAGGAGTTTCCTTTCTGGACCTCAAATAACTTTCTCCTTTTGCCTGTTTTATGCACCCATATTTCTTAGCACAGAAAAAGTAGTAACTACAATAACATTTTAGGGATAAAATTTTCAAATATATAGTGCTTGTCTACCTTGATAAAAGTTTATCATTTAATTAAAAGAAGGTTAATCCTGGTACTTTCAGTATTTTTTCCTAGATGAAGAACTAATTTGGTTTCAGATTTTTCTTCTTTGCATTTGTTCCCAGAGAGGTTACTCATGGCAAAGATAGTATCTTCCTAATGACTGATTTTCCATGAGAAAAATATACACTCTATTTAATTTTCTTTTCACTAAGGCAATAAATCCTTAGAGACACTTTAGTAAGTAACATGCATCTGATTAATTCATTATTCACTTATTTTAAGCTGTTTGTTTCATTTGCACAGACTGGCTCTTAAATATTTTAACATGGGACAATAAATGTTCTAGTCCAGAATAAATAAAAACCAATGGTATTCTCAATCCTAATAGGGTAGTTATTTTATAAAATATAAAGTTTCTTTCCAGTAGTAAAATATGACTAACTGAAGACAATTGCATTGGAGGATATTTACTTTTCACCATCCGCTCTAATGTGAAATTAAACCAGATCCAAATTTCAAAACCAAACACTTTTGTTTTCAATCACTACAACCAAAGTACTTCCAAAGAACTTCAGCTCCCTATTAACCCAAACAAATATCTCTGGAGAACTCTAAAAGCATTTCCAAAATCAAACAGGTATGATACCCAGGAAGGACAGACCATCCATTAGAATCTGTGCAAGTTAGGTAATTCAGGGCTTTCCAAAAGAGCTTTCTGAGTTCAAGTTATCAGTATTTCTAAGTTTTACTTTATTTGAAAATATAAAAGTTTCTATTTTTAGATAATGCCTGAAAATTATTGCTGTTGCACATTTCTGATAGGAAAACTCTTACAGGAGTAAAAACCAACACAATTATTTGATTTTAAAAATGAACCTGAAGTGCAGTAGCTTGATCAACACCTCAGTTCAGTGATTGGAAGTAAATTGTCTCAGTGTGCAGGGGAATAGAATATCTAGGAACATAAATCCAAATAATATAGCTTGCATTGCAGATTTGACATTTCTGTGTGTCTTTACTAAGTAGTAAGTCAGCAACAGCTAGATCTAGAGGTAATTAGTACGTCAAATCTATCAAATTTCACCTACCATTTCTGTCTAAAGTATAATCAATCAGTATAAATGTATTTATAGTATTTTGCCTTATAAAATCCCTTTACGGTAATATTTGTAACCCGTTTATTGCCTTTATCTTTATGGAAGGTGCTCTGCAAGAAATGCAAATGTCAAAAAGCACTAATTTGAAGCCTTTACATTGAAACTATCTGACTCTATATGGACAAAGACAGGTCAGTACAGTCATGGGGTTTTTTGATATCACATTTAAGAATGGATTAATTTATTTTGCTAGATATAAGACCTCAGTCTTTGGATCCAGAACACTTCTAGATGTGGCTGGACACCACTGAAACTAAAGGCAAAGACTGGTCTGTCTACTGAAGGAGGCTGGGTGTTCTCACTGAAAACACAAAAGCAACAGTAGTAGTAGCAAGTAGTATCATCATTATCACCATTTTTTCTGTTGTTTTTACTGCTATTTACAGTATAAATCTGTAATACTGATCAGTATATTTTCACCTTCCTCTACCTGCCCTAGACAGGGCTTAAACTGTGCCAGGCTTAAACCTTTGCATGTCTGCATCAGTCCTTTTTCTGGACACATGAAGTTAAGACTCTAGCCCTACAAATAAGTCTTATTCTTTTTAAAGAAATATATTTCTTTTCTGCATGGAAATAAAATCTTTTTCATAGATGAGATTAAATATTGGTAGGCAGGGTACTGTTCATGTGTAATTTTTATTTCAGCTATAGGAGCATATAAAAATACTACCAACATACCAAAAAACCAGTAAATTATGCACCATGTAGACATTTGAGAGCAGCATCTTGCTTTGAGACACAGGAGAGCTCTTTAACAGACCAGATCACAGTAAAAAAAAAAAAAAATTTGATTGTAAAGGCAAAGCAGCAGCAATGAAACAAAAAGTCTGCATTTCTACTTGGCCAAAAACCTCAATACCAAAAAATGTAATTTAAGAACTCCATTCATAGATCATCAAGTCTCTTAACTGCTAAAGGAGATGCTCCAAAGAAATGAAACTGATTGAGCAATTATATGCACTGATATGCACTGTAATGAGCAAGCAGAAGGGAGGAGGAGAATTTGCTTGGGCTGCTTGACCTTTTGCATGCCCTGACTTTTGAAGTGTGCAAGCCTCACAACTTTCTTCTGCAATCACACACAGCAGTAAATCTGAGCATCTCTCTAGGGCTTGTTCATCCCTTTGAAACATCACAGATCTTTGTGGTGCAAGGTACTATTAATAATTATTTCTGAACAAATCACAGTCTATCTCCGAAACTGACAACTGAAAATAAGTTAACTGCTGCTATGCACAGACGTTATTTGAACAATTTAAACTTCATCTTACAGATGAAGATGACAGGAGCTTACTCTTTTACTAATCTGATCTTATTAAGAGTTGCTGGTCAGGTCTTCCCCTCCAGCTCAGCACCAGTACTGGGGAGGCTCTCCTCAAAGCACCTGTGAAAATATTCTCACAAAAGACAACTAAAGCTGAAGCAGGAGTAGACTTTTCTGTATTTTTTTTACTTAAGTGTTCTTCACAGTTGAGATCTTAAGCTGTGTAGTATTGCATGGTAGTTTTGTCATTTTTCCTGTTGGTTATAAAAATACTTTTTTTTGTAATATAAGCTTGCAATAGGGAAAAAAAAAAAAAGGTTGTTTCCCTATTTTACCTCTGTATCTAACCATATACCATGAATTTTCACAGTCAAAAGCTTACAGTCAAACTTTCTATTCACATACAGGAGACAGGGCAGAAAGTCACCCTTCCCCTCACCTGAAAGGATTTTAGTTCAGCCCACGCACTTTGTATCAAAGGTTTTCAAACTTAATATGAGATATCACTTATCTACCCAAGCAGTTTTTACTAGCCACTTTGAAGACCTTATACATTTTCCACAGCTGGAAACCCTGACCCTACACCAGCAAAGAAAACTGAAAATAGCATTTGCTACACTTCCTGTATAAAAATAGAAACCTCTTACTTACTATCAAAAAATTCATACTTCTTCAAAAAAATAAAATCTAGATTACTCAAATATTTATATTTCCAGTTTTCAACTACTGTGTATTTTATGTATATATGCAATTTGTTGTATTTCAAGCATATAACCTGGGCTCCTCATCTAAGCATAAACCTTTCACAACACAGTTCTCCTTTGCAAAGGAAATTATTATGCTTAATAAAATTGCCTCCTGTGCAGTGCAAATTAGTTTAGTACTTACCAGTATGGAGTGATTTTGACAAAAATATAAGCAACTGAATAAAACAGAATTGCAATGAAAAAAATAGCAAACAATTTAACTGCAGGCTACAGCTATGAGTTGTTTTGGTTCTCACTGTGTTCAAAGAAACTGAAATGATTCTTTGTGCTCTGAAAAACTATAGTGTTTGCTGGTAAATAAAAAGAAGGCATTAAAATAGGCTGCAATAAGAAAATACTGAAAAAAGAAAATGAGGCATTGTAGACCAGAACAAGGGGAAGAGCAAATTATCGAACATGTCTGAATCAGTCATAAATTCTTCAATATTTTGTCTGTCTATTCGGTATTTTTTTCCTAAATGGAAAAATATGTATGTCTGGTTTTAAAATAGGGATTGAAAAGCTGTGAAAATGACACCTAATGACATCTAATTGACTTAGTGAAACTGAATTGTGAAAGAAAGACAGAAGAGAGCAACTCTTCTTTACAAGTGAAAAAAAGGTCTGATCTCATGGCTTTTTCACCTCAGTGGTAAATATGGCTGAGATGGGAACAAATGAGAACAAGTATGCTAGTACCTACTCATATCATTTATTTTAAATTATATTTTCCCCCAAAATCCCAAATGGAAAGTTTCCACATGGTATAGTAACAGATGCAATGCAAGAGCTAGTCAATTGTATATATTTTGTTTTCTTTTCCTTTGTTTGCTCACTTTCCACTTTTACTTTGGCAAAAGTAAATAATTCATCATTAAAAAATATCGTATGTACTGATGTCATAACCCAAACTCTGGTTCTATGGTTCTTGAGAAAAGACAGAATTCCACTCTAAAGGAACATCCATGGAAACAGCATACACAGAGTTTGGCACAAAATAGGAAGTTAAAGCCAGCTTCCAAGTTACTGCTACAGAAGTTCACCCAAGTCTAAATATACACAGAAATGCTCTATTCTCACTCTCAAAATTGAGCACAAACTCTCTCCATAAACTGTCCATTAAAGAGCGTCAACATGATAAATTATCCCAACATTATTTTCAACATGCTATGCACAGCTGAAGAGAAGAGATTTGAATAAAATCTATCTCAGCTTTAATTACAGTGTAATTTCCTCAAAGCTGTAATAACGCTCATTTCCGCAAAGCAGTTTTCCATTTTTCCCCTTCCTTATTTTATCTCAACAGCAAATGTACAATTAAAAATTTCTTAGAATCAGACCAAATGTGTCATGTTACAGAGAGATTTAACAAATCCTATGAATCATTTCTCAGGTGAAAATTAAGAGGGAAAAGAGTAAGAAGAAAACAAACTCAACACGAAAGAAGCTGCTCCACTGTCATTGTTGAAACAGTACAAGTTTCTTTTAAATACTCTAGAAGTACTGGAAAAATATTTTTTTCCTAACTATTAATGTTGCAAAATCACTTGGAATGAAGGTACTTCTGTATCTGGCACACAAGGACAGCTAACTACATTAGCAGGATGGTTCACGTGTCTATACTGGATGTTTCATCCACATTTTTATCTTAAATCCCTTGCAAACAGCAAGTGAAAAAGGCTTTTAAATACTCTGCTCGCTTTAGGAACATCTAAGTCTGAATCATCAGGCCTATGATTTGGCTGAAGTTCCTCCTTCAACCAGTACCAACCAAGGAAAACCACAAGAAGTTTGTCTCTTTTCTCATGTCAAGATTAGAGGGCTACATCCCTTGAAACAAACTGAATAAACAAAGACAATACAGAATTTGAGGCTGAGCATGAACTTAAGCCCCAAGCTAACATGACTAAAGAGACTTCAAAGCTTAGGCATTACAGACTACTGAAAAATGTATCACACCCACTAAGGTGGTGTGAATATATTTAGTACTAAAGTCATCCAACAGCAGAATACAGGTGGTCTTGATGCCTGAAGCTGACTTCTTGAGTTTGGAAAGCAGTAAAAGAGGTTTGCATTAAATACAGAAAAAGAAAACATAGCGGACTTGTAACTTTCTGCCTCCTAGCAAAGCCAAAAGAGGAGGAAAAAACCGAGATTTTTCAAGGTGGATTAAGAAGAACTAGGAGAAAGGCTTGGCAGCAAAACATAAATAATGCAAGTATGAATAAGGGAGACTGTGTCACTGCTAGAAACAGAGAGGAGGTTAAGGGGGAGTCCAGGCATGGGGAAAAAACTGTAGGCGTTTGCTGGTGTGTGTATAGTATATAGACTGGATAGTTTATAGGATACAGACTGGACTTACTGTATGTTGATACCAGGTGCTACCTGACTGTGTGGTCCATAGCTCAGCTCCAGAGGGCCAACTGTGCAGACCCTGAACTGGTCTCCTCGTACTTCCAAACTCCTTGATGCAAAATCTGCTCTCTCAGATAAGGGAGATCAAGTGTAAACTGCAAAGAAAAGCATTTTTATTTCTGATGCACTGAGCATTTGATGAAGCAAAGTTAAAACTAAAAAATTAAATTTACTGTTCTCTGCACCCATCATCTAGGACATGTAGTCACAAACTGTTCAAATAAAGGTTCTTCAACAGCTTCATCAAATTGAATAGAGGTGCTTTTTTCTCCTAAATTACAGTGTGGCACAGCAACTAATAAACATCACAAAACTGCACAAAACCTCTTACTGGCTAATTTATTGCTCCTGGGGAAAATCTACACACAAGAAACATTTTTATATGCACAGTTATTTTCTATTTATATTTAGGTTTTGACTAAATGCACTAATCACATTTTAAATGGCCTGTTATGAAGAGAAGGATTAATCATATTGTGTCACTGTCAACACAGAGCAGTAAACCTCTCAAGTACACAAAATTCAGCCCCTGCTTGTCTCCTGCCCTGTTTAAGCACTGTGCTGCTGCATTGTTGAGGCAGGCATCATTGCTCACTGACGACTCTTACTCACAGGACATGAAGAAAATTGAAGATTCAATATTATTTTTTTAATCAAGACTCACAGTCAATCAGTAATTTTGACTGAAAATTTTGAACATTACAGCAGCCTAATTCTTGCAAACAAAACAAAATCCTCTTGCTGTAGGAAATGTCTCGGCTGTTGATCACTACAGTTTTGCCATATAATGGTCAGTGTGGAATTTTACACTGCTGGGTTTAGATTACTGCTAATGTAGCTGCAACTTAAAATAAGGAGATGAACTTGCAGAGAAGCACAGAGGTTGGAATCATAGAACCATTAGGTTGGAAAAGACCTCTAAGATTACTGAGTCCAACTGCTAGCCCAACACTGGAGTTCACCACTGAACCATGTCCCTAAATGCCACATCTACACCTGCTATAAATGCCTCCAGGGATGGTGACTCAAACACTTCCTCAGGCAGCCCTTACCAATGCTTAACAACCCTTCCAGTGAAGAAATTTTTCCTGACATCCAATCTAAATCTCCCCTGGCACAACTTGAGGCCATTTCCTCTCAACTCCCCTAGTGACTGGTTACCTGTTGGGTGTATCTCCATTCACCACCACCTCCTGAGCATGTCCACCCAGCCAGTTTTTACCCAGTAAACAGTGCACCTGCCCAAGCCACAAAAAATCCATTTCTCCAGAAGGATGCTGTGGGAAGTGCTGTCAAAGACTTTAGCAAAGTCCAAGATAACAACATCCACAACCTTCCCCTCATCCATTCAGTGTGTCACTTTGTCACAGAAGGAGATCAGGTTGGCCAAGCCTTTCATTCACCCATGCTGGCCGGGCCTGACCCTGTTTCTCCTGCACATGGCATGTGATGGCACTTGAGATGATCAGTTCCATGATCTTCCCCAGCACTGAGGTCAGGCTGAGAGGCCTGTCATTCATCAGATCTCTTGTAGATGCACATCACAGCTGCCAACTTGTGCTGATCCTACTACAATTTGTAACTGCCACTGGGATTTTTTAAAATATATTTAATTGGAAATTTCTCTTGCATAATCTCTTACTAACTGGACAAAAATTGCTCTACCTTGTTTCCAAGCTACACTACATTGCAAAACAAAAAGTAGTTCTAGTGTCCTGTTTCAGATTAGTCATTATTTTTCCTTCTATTCTGGCCACAGGACATTTTCATTAGTTATTTGCAGAGTTTCAGGGCTGTATTGTCGGAAAAGCAATAACCAGGTCATCCAAAGTTTCTCCCAAATATAGCACTGATGTATACAGTGAACATGGCATAAAGGCCACCATGGGCAGTGGCAATGTTGGAAACAATTTAGATCATCAGCTTTGTTCTCCACTGCTGAATGTTCATTTGGGAGCACAGCACCAGAAGCAAGGCATGCAAATTGCCCAAACAAGGTGCACCAGTTTTGTCTGAAAGCCAGCCACAGAAAGAAGAAGCTGCATCTATGACCAGACATCTTTCAAGCTCTGCTGAAGCCCAGCCCAGCCTAGTGGTTGATATTCAGCTGAGCTCTTCTGCTTCTTATTCGGACAGTGCCCATTTCAGGCAGATGGTAGTTTACATAATGATGACAAATGTGAGTGAGCAGCTGTCATCAGTGTTCATCATTTATGCATCCTGCAGTATCAGCAGTAAAATACTTCCCTTCTGAAGGGAGGAAAATATTTCAAATCCCCAAAATCAACAACTAAAATCACTTTCTCCGGCATAAAAATAGCAACAGGAAATAGTAACCACCAAAAACTAGTGACTGGAGAACTAGGAAAAAGTTATTCTTGACTACTTTGGGAGCTACAAGAGTGGTTCAGTTTTATGAGTCTTCTACAAGATGCCTGTTACTTGTCCTCCACTATGGCTTATCAGTCCCACAGAAAAAAAAAAATCTACGCAAGTATCTTCATTTCATTTCAAAGCACACCTTTTCATCTTAGCTCTAAATACCTTCCTAAAGTATTTTGTAAAACGTGGATGACAAACAGATAAATTATTCTTCCTTGCAACTATTATCATTCAGTCATAACAATCTCTATCCTGGTGGTAATACACATGTAACTATCAGGTAACTATTAACATTGTCTTTGATGCCTGCAGGAAAGGGCATCTGCCTTTGCCCTTAGCAGTGGAGGAAATGGTTCATCATTCAGGTTCCCTCCTAACAGCCACATTTCAGCATTGCTACAGCTCTGCAATCACACTGAGGTCAATGAACTGGCACTACTGTATATAAAAGCTTACCTTATCTCATCCGTTTAGTTTCTGACTCTCCTGCACCATGAAGAAGGGGATCTATAAAACTAACCACTAAACATTTATTTGCCAATACCTACTGTTCCTGTTTCTCTTTACATACTGGTTTGTTTCATTAAGTTTTACATGGCTGTTAACTCTTCACATTTACAAGAAAACTCACAGTAATTTAACAGAGTCATTCTGATATCTTAATTATTGCCTTTTACTGCACTACCAGAGACTCTGTAATACAGCTCCTTGCACTTTGGGGTTACTACTTTGAAACTGGGTTGGTGCAGTGTCTTTCAAAACCAAAGCCGAAGACAATTTTTAAAAGAATCTTGCATCAATCTTTGCCCAGCTACAAAAAAGAAGCATCTCCTGTCTGTATACCAAGTAAATAAAGTTAGGCAACCGCCACATAACACACTTGCATCTGCTGCCTCCTACCTCTTCCAGTTCACTCCCTTTATGTTGCAGCAGACCTTTCATCAGGGATAGAAACAAGCCAAGACACAGACTCTCATTCAACAACACGAAAAGGGTCCCAGTTTATTCTTTAAAGCTCAGCCATTCTGACTCTGACTACAGCAAGCTCCTACTGCAGGGTTCAGCTGCAGACTCTGCTGG
>PYHW01010552.1:5500819-5563033 GCA_013186435.1 Turdus rufiventris
ATTCTAGAAATGAATGCTATGAAGCAGATTCTGTCTGTCACTCCTAGAAAACTGGCCTGGAACTGCTTGTTACTTGGGATGGCCAGAGGGAAGAGCAGAGGTGCTCCATTTGGCCCTTTCAACCATGCATATGCATTTTCCAACTAGCCTTTATGCTCTTTCCTCACCACAGCTACTACTGCTTCTCCTTCTCTGAAGAAGTCTCCTTAACACAGGAAACAACTATGAGGTTCATTTTGCTCCCAAAACTCCCCCATGATGTATATTCTGGAGAGTCAGTTCAAAAAGTTCCTTATGTGGGTCACTGCTCACCTCCCTCTCTACTGTCCAGGCCCAATGGGCTTCAATATCCAGATTTACCTGGCCAATTATTAATTTCTAAGGTAGCCAGGTCAGCCAATAAAACAGGACATAAAGGTCATGTGTCAAACCCCCAGCCAGAAGACCACAAGCTGAATTATCACACTGCCCATTTCTGCATAGCTGTCAAAATAACCCTGGCATTGCTCAAACATTTGAAAAATCCACATATCTGGTCATAGAGTTATCAGGGGGCGCTCAATGTTTTCAAGGCTTCTTTCCTCCCCCCTCGTTTTGATTGAATTATTTACAGCTTTGATCATTCAAAGACCATGTCAACCTTAAATATGCAAGACACGTGCTTTCATTAGTTTAGCATTTCTTTCTCCCTTTAGCAGAATTGCTCTGAAAGCAATTTTTCTACGACACTGTGAGTACCAGGGAAATATGCTGTTGTATCTCTCCAACGAAAACCTTGCAGCAACATCAAGAATGTAGCACTCCTGGTAAAACATCTGCTGAAGACAGTTAACCTTGACAGTGCTGTGAGCAAAAATTTTAGCAACAAAATGAGCCTACATGGTGGGCATATGTGTCTGCTGATGTTCTTGTACGAGAGGTCTTCACCTCAGACTCTGTCCATCTTCATTACTCTGTCAAACAGATCACTGAACTGAGTTAACTCATGTTTCAACTCGTACTACAGTGACTGAGAAACAGCACTCAGTACAGCAAGCATAAGGATTGGGGAAAAATCTGTTAATAATTAAAATACTTAAGGATTAGGGGTTTTTTAGTAGCTATTCCTTTACAAAACACAGCTTTTGTGTCATACTTTTGTAAAAGGCTCCTTGCACAGGGAACACATAGCAGTACATTCCTCTTGTATGAAAGTGCCAGCAAGTTGAACAAACCCTTCCTCCCTGAAAGCTTATTTGCAAGAGTAACTACTCTTGCAAACAACAGCTCGGGTCTAAATTTCTGGCTCAATCAGAACTTTTTCACCTTGGTGGAAAACTACCATTTACTTGAAATAGTATTTCTCCCGATTTGAGTTTTAAAGTGGAACAGTCATTCAGCCTTTGGAAATGGGATTGAGACTGATGAGCTTCACCAACAAAGCCAAATCAAAACCGAGTGCTGTGTAAAAGACTTCATAACACATATAAGGAGAGGGCACATAGGCTGGAGTTCTCAGTTCTCCCATCTACAGGAAAGGAAAATCCCTCACTGCAGGTCTACAAAGTTCTCTAATAGAGGAGAAAGACTCAAATAGGTCTGCAAGCTGCCAACCCACCAGCCAGGCGGGACTCGAGTGCAGAATCTCACACCACTGGCACTAGGTAACTCAGCCCCTGCAGGATGCCTGCCATTCCCAGGGCAGGGACAAGCCTACACACCTGTACAACAGCTCAGTGACACCTGAACAACAACACTAATGCAAACTTCTCAGTGTAAAGAATATGCATCAAGGTACAAATTACAGGACCATATGAGAATAAATTTGGAGCAGGCATTCCAGGCAGCAGAGATGCTTTCCAAAGTGTTTTTTTGGTTTGCAGTGGGGTTTTTTCCTAGTGGTGTCTGTAAGGATAATACTTACTTCTTTAAGAGGAAAAGCCCTTCCCTTGCCTGCATGCAGTCATACTCCATTAATTCAGAATCGCTGCTGTAACAGCGACATTAACTGTTTCTCATATTGAAACTTCTGTCATTCTCCTCCACTGAGAAGATTCTAAATGCTAAATTGATAGCATTTATTTGTATCTTATTTATACAAAGAAATTCCGTTCCCTTTCTGTTAGCAGTTGGGCAATTTTTGTTAAAATTCACTTATTAATTCAGCAGAACAAAGCTCATCTTACTAAGTTATGCACATTAATAGCAGTCTATTATCCATGTCGCCTTCTTATGAATCAATTAAGTTTAATGTCCAAACTTCAAAATGAGCAGCAGAGACATATTTCTGCATAATGAACTCAGAAAAAGTCAACAGATGTTCATAAAGTCTCCCTACATCTATCTACACAGGCTTTTACTGAAAGATATTCATGTTTATACAAGAAATCTCATCTATATTTTTCTAAAATCTGCTTCTACTTGAGCCTGAGATTTAAAGAACACATCAAGACCACCAACCATACCAGGCTTGGGGTTCTTAGCACAGATTTCTACTTCTCCTTTCCCAGGACAACCATTATTCCAAAATTAATGAACCTTCTCCTGATGGCCATGCAGAAGTTTTCTGAAGTGTGCATGGTTCAGGCATCCTGGTACGTTTTTCAGACAGCCTGAACCCACACTACCTTCTTGTCTGACCTGAACAATCTGTTGGTTTTGTTTTGGGTGTCTGACACCCAAGTCTGGTTTGCCTTTAAATGCCGCTACTGTAAAAATCCTCCAGAGACCTCTAAATTCTGCCTGTTCTCTTCTTGGTTCCCCAGAAAGCCTTAAATGCCTAACCAGAGACAGTCACTTCAGTGACAAAAATGACATACTTCTCAGTTTGAGAAATACACAGAAAAACTAAATGTTAAAAGAGATCAGTCCATAATGGAGATTTTTCTGGTTTTATTAGTTGTTTCGTTTTTTGGTTGTTGGTTTTTGGGTTTTTTTTTGTTTTTCCTCTCAACATCAGAATATTAAAAACTATAATTTTTTATAAATCTTAGTGAAATTTCTACTGAATATGACATTTCAAAATTAGTAGATGATTCAAAAAAAAATCAAAAATACTGCCACTTTCCATTATTTCTCCTTCCAGAGATCTAAATTATCCAACAATAACAGCACAACATTTATGAATACATTCTATCTCCTCCAAGCTGCAGTTTGGACAAATTTATTACTAGCCAAGTAATAATAATTACCCAGCATTTCAGCTGCCTTTCATGCATTTGAATGTACTTCCACATATAAAAGATACTCCCTCCTGGAAAACATTACAGTCCTGATTTAGAAAAGCATTTAAGAGCATTAGAAAGGCATTTTCCTGCATAAGCACTAACAACAAAAGGCACAACATCAGAAGGCATGACAAATTCAGAAGAAGAAACAGTTGAAAAAATATAAAATATATGGGAGGTAAAGTCTGGTTGATGTCAAGGTTTTGGAGGGTATTTCAGAAGGCTCCTGTTATTATTTTCAAGTTTTGCAGAACCTGTTTTCAGATCTTATTTGGGGTAAAAATCTTGCTACCATTTTCCATGAGATGATAGATCTCCCAATAAAGATGAAACATTTTTGGCACAGACTATAAATGTTTCTATTTTCCCTGCACTTATTTAGATCTCTCACCAGATTATTTATAAACTAGTGCAAGTCTTTCATATGGAGTCTAGATACAGAGGTACAAATTGGCTGGCATCTTCTCTTACGCCGAACAGGTTCGTAAATCTTTATTTGTGTGACAGAAATCATAAATGATGACTCTGAATTTGATGTGGCCAAAACAATAGGATGCTGCACCTCCTTAGTCACCTTTCAGACTCATAAAAAAGCCTAAAGCTTGCTTCGTGACTAGAAGCCCTGGAGCAGGGATTCATGACTGCACTTAGAGACTGCAGAGGAAAAACATTCCACCCTCCAGCCAACTCCTCCTGGTGAACTACTGCTCTCCTCAACATCACTATTTTTACACAGCTATTTAAACATGAACACAACTTCAGTCTCCTTTGCCTGACTCCATGATTCTTTTAACTCACAAGACTCCTCTCAAAGGAGTCATAAGGAGTTACTTTTGCCACTTTGTGCTTTTAGCAGCTAAACATATCAACAACATGGAGTAAGAATGCATTAAAAAAAATAATCAAGACAAAACAAAACCCTAACCTATAATATGAGACCACTCTCTTATTCTACAATCCACTGGCAAATGCACATTTCTCAAATTTATGTCACTAGAAACATATAATCTCCTAACTATTAACAATTTCTACCATTTTTAAAACTCCGATAAAGTACTATTGCAATTGAGAACAAAATATAAAACAAGCATGGATGGGAATGAAATATGGATTTTCTCATCCAAGACAATTATTTGTTCTTCTATAACTGTCCAGCTACAGAATTGCAATTTGAACTTTAAATCCTAAAGCGTTGGCAGCTCCACAGAATTTGGAAAGATGCAGGGAGACAGGAGCAAAGTCTTGGTGTTTCACGCTTATGGCTTCAGCTCAATATCGTCAGAATGTCTTTTGGCTAAACTAAAGCACTGAACTAAAATTAAACCAAACCTATACTAAATCCTTCCACCTCCAATTTAATCCTATTATATTTTGCTCTCCTTGATATGGGCACTGGAAAAGCTTATCCTTTTTTTGCAGCAGACTATTTGAAGTCCCCTATGTCTTTTACATTATCCCGTTCCCTAAGACAAACAACCTTAGGTTGTACTCCAATAAGCCATAATTTCTAAATTTTGCACTACTTTGGTGATCTGGACAGTATTCACGAGTCCACATCTTTCCATCCTGGCTCCATAATAAAAACAGACATGCTTAAAAGAACAGGGGTTATGAAGAAAAAGTATGCTTGCATTCCTAGAAGACTTGATCACAGTAAGTCATTACATTCTTCCCTGGTTTCCATCTTGTCCCAAACATACTGTTATTGGTCATCAATTCAGAGCAGTTTAGGCACACTTGAGAATCTGACCAAGATAATCAATGAATAGATAATACTCAATGGGAATTTAGGCAATGATTAAATTATTTATGCAGAAAATGCAATGAGCCAGGCCCACCCACTGATACAAATGCCCTGCGGAAAAAAAGCAGCATCACTAAACTATTCCTGTTCCTGGATGAAAGCCACCAAGTCCTTGTGAGCTGGAACTTTGCTGTTGGCCCTGAAGAGTCCCTCAGAAGGGGTTCAACAGAAGGAAGAGGGTACTAATACACTGGCAAAGCACAAGGGACAGAGCTTTGTGTAATCTCAGGAGGGAGGAATACTGTGGTGTCTACAGCCCAGGGTAATATAAACAGGTATTTTTTTATTCTTCTCATTTTGTTGGGGTTTTTTTTTGTTTGTCAGCTATTGTTGAAAGGGAGTCATGAGGAAATATTTATACAGCTGTTCAATTCAAGACACAGTTTTTGTACCTACTAAGCCAATTCTATTTTATAGAAAAACAAAACCTTGTAAACCACAACACAAAAGTCATATAGGTTCTATAGTGTAGTCTTCATAATACTAGAAATTTCACAATTTAATTAATGAAAGCATTATCTTTTATGATATCAGTCTATTTGAATATTTAGTTTTAATCTTAGTCCTTAAGCTACAATCTTTTGAAGTTAATGGACTTACATTTTTATACAATTACATAACTAGGAAAAAAATATTTTAATGTGTTAATCAATTAAAGGGTTAATCACATTGATACTTATTTGGTCAAATCAGGGCTTCAGCATCCACTGAAGCAAATGAGATAGTTCATGCTTCTTGACAATAATGTATACCTTGCCTTACTCCTGACCAAACAAAATATTACTTTGGACCCAGAATTAAACATTAAGTTCTGCAACAGCCAAACCCTGGAAGTTTGTATGTCCTCAGGTCAAAATCATGAAACAGAAATTTCTCTAAGTCAGATCTTACAGCGAACATAAACATTTAAAAATGTAGTAATTCTTAATTTACTTGGGAACAAACTTATATAAAGAAATACATCAGTGCAAGGTTAATGTACCACATAAGCATTCACAAGCCAGTAAAGCAGCAAACCTGCTTCTCACAAATCATCTCATTTCCTAAAAACTATAATACAAACATAGGAAACAAAAGATGCTGAACTGATGTTGAGCAGCTACACATTGCATGAACAGGTTAGGGTCCCACTGGCAAGAACTGCTGCTTTGAAACTTAAATGAGTGAATTTTTTTATTATTATTATATTTATGTCATTTACAATGACATGTAGACAAGCAATCTCTTTTTAGTGAACTAGGAGACATTTTTCTCAGAAATGGATGAATTCATTAACTGCAGTTAAGAAAGTAAGTGTTGGTTTGCAGCTTCTGGAAAAACAAATCTGCAGTAGGGAGCTGTTCTTCAGAATCAGTTTTTTCATGATAGTTTGTTTATTTATTCTGGCAGTATTTGGAGAGCAGTTCTTGGTCCTTGACAGAAAGTCTGCATTTGCGCTCTACTCTGACACCGCTGAACTCTAGGCAGTAAAGTGCCCATACAGACCAGTGTTACACATTAGCAAACCTCAATAAATATCAGCTTGGATGGATACAAATCATTCCGATGGCCACAGCAGTGTTGAAAAGCAGCTTAACATGTAACAAGAAAACCAAGGTCATCTTTACAGAGTAACCACATTGTTACTCTTCATTTAATTGCCGAATCAGTTCCTTTCATCTACTCAATAACTTTGAAAGTTACAAGAATTTTTTCACTTCCCATAAAGGCAGAATAGATACAATCTAATGAAAGGGAAACCCTTTTAGCACAAAACAATACACAGTATTCCCGAATAAAAGCAACTCCCAGTCCACACGGGGATCCCTGCTTTTGCTTACATCAGACACTAAATCCCTTGCAAAGTTTTCAAGGAAATAAAAGGACATGAAAAACTAGTAACAACTACCTACCAATACGGCTATACCATGCCATGGAGTTTGGTGAACAAACCGTGGAGGCAGCAACAGCTGTCATAGTCAGAATACTATCACCCAGCACTACAATCTTGTGTCTTAATTCTAAACATAGGATGGTGTTACTGCTAAACATGGAATGTTAGTATTCCCTAATTCAGGGTGCTAACTCTACAATTTTAATAGGTGCCTTTTACTGAAATTTTTACATTTAAGAGCTATATATCTATTGATGTATGTGTCCATTATATACAAGGACAAAAAGATCTTCTGAAGATCTTGGTGTTTCTGTTCCCTAGGGAGACAGAGGGAATTGTATAAAAGCTACAATTATATAACCTACTAGCCCACTCAACACAGAGGGCCACATTCATTCCCTCAAAATGAACAGGGATACACAGCAGTGCAAAGAAGACAGTTAACGAAGAAGAGGGCAATAGACAAAACTCAGTCGCAGTAGCTTCTTGTATCAAAAATTAAAACAGCAGAACTAGAATTTACAGTTAGGGAATTGTTCCAGCTTCATAAAATAAAAAGAAACTAAATTGAGCTACCATGATGCAGCATAAGCACATTGTGCCTTCCACTTGAACATCACTTCTTAACTGCTGAGCAGGTGTGTGTGCCTACTGCAGCCCCTACTCAGGCTTCCCACTGAGCCCCTGCTTTACTTTCCCTTTGAACAGAGACTATTTACATACCTTTCAGAATTAAAATGTGCTGTTGTCCATTTTGACTGTGATTGCCATCCTTTCATGCAGAAAAACAGCTTTTATGGTTGCTGGCATTCTGGTTTGTCTCTAACTCTATCACAAAAAAGACCTGAAAGACAAAACCAAGGCTGCACCTGCATGGATTTCCATAGGTCTACCCCAGCAGCTGTCCATGGCAGCCCTCTCAGTACTGCTCTCACTGCCCCACACAGCAGAGGACAAACAGACCTCACCCTGTGATGCCCCTGGGTGAGTCCACCACAAAAACACAAGCCTGCTATTTACTACAAGAATTTCTCTGCTGATTCTGAACAAATCCCAGCCTTATGTAAATCCTCCCATGTGATGCAGCCATCACAGCCTCTGCTTCCTAGCTTGGAAAAGCAGACGAGGGGTGTGCCAAGGGGAACGGAAATCACTAATATTGAAGTAACAGATTTAGAGGTCTGCTAAACAGGGTTTATGCAGCCACAGCACACCCCAAGAGAATTCAGTGGCTCTGTCATGCATTTGGGGGGCATTGCAAACAAGGAGGGAATTCAGCACAAGTGTGAAGAGTGAATAAAAATCAATTGGTGGTTATACGATGTTATAAATTGCAATAAAGTACCCTGGCAGCTGACAGAATGTCTTCCACATTAACATTAAGATAGGCTAGAATGGAATAAAGATTATCTTACTGACTTGATGAAAAAAGAACATCCAAGCTTACTAAAATATGCTGGACTTTGATGAGGTCACAAACTTGACAGCGAATTGCCTTAGGAACTCACTATTTTCCCTACTAGGGCTCATGCTGGGCAATCCAAAATGCAGGAAAGCCAAATATGTGCAGGCATACGGCAACAACAGTCTGCACATCTATGGAACCTACAGCTGGAAGAGGCGAGGGCAAGAAGTGGAAAAAAAAAAGTAGCAAACACAAACAATGAGTGTCGCAGAAGTAGCTGAGTAGGTTAAGAGTCCATTCAACTTGATTTCACTCAAATACTTTAATTTCAAGAAAACCATTGCATACTGAAAGCAAGGGTATTTCAGACATCTGAGGCAGTCAGGACGAGAACTGATAGTTCAAGGCATGAAAAAGTAGTTTCCCCAGAATATCTCACAAGGGTCAGAACACCTTAATATCACAAGTGACCTTTACAGAAATCACATAGAATTTTCTCCAATTTAGTTAAACTGATTTTCAAATTAACTTATTTACATCTGAGACAGCCTCTAGTACATTCTCTTAAGTGTGGGAAGATGGGTTTGGAAGCCCAACTACAGTAATTTCACAACCATAAGGTGCACCGGACTATAAGGCGCACCCCCAGGAGTAAGCAAATTTGGCAACTTTGTCCATCAGATAAGGCGTACTTCCAAGTTCAGGGGGAAATTTTAGTCAAAAGGGTGTGACTTGTAGTCGTGAAATTACTGTAAGCTAAATGAGTACTGGGCACTGTTTAACTAATTGAAGCAAAGTCATAGAAGCTTGCTACATGGATTTAGGCAAATCTGCTTTAGCAAACTAGTTAGATCAGTGCCAATTCTACATTTAGGCCACAAATACAACTTCCACTTTGCACAATTCTTAGTTCACACTAGTAGAGCTTATGGGAAAACAAATGCAGTCCAATGAAGTAGACTGCCCAATTGCCCATTTCAGTCAACATATAGCAGGATTATATTTAAAACACTCAAAAGAGTTTACTGTGTCCAAATGAATGCATCTCTCTCAGTTATTTTCAATCATCTAGGCCTGTACCTCAAATTATTAAAAAGATGGGGAACTTGTACTCCTAATATTAGGTGCACTGAATTGCCCCTCCAGGCTACACAGCTGAGAAATTATATACCACAACATCTGAGACCTTTTCAGGCAGATTTTGTATAAAGGATTCTGTAACAGGGATATAATGGATCTGCAGATTGGATTACAAACTAGATGCAGTTCTCTGCAGTTTTAAGATTGTTAAGTCTAACTGTGTTTGAAAAGATAATAATGTGTTCATTAAAATTAACACTTCTGAGCCATGAGCCTATAGAAATTTATGGGATTTTTTAACATTACTCAATAAAATGGAAAAAGAAGGGGGTATGGAACTTTGCCCATTAGTTCTGTAACTCATGAGAAGCACCACTAGCTCAACAGATATAAAGACTCACACTTACAGGAAGAAATCTTGCTGATGAATATTTCTACAGAGGAGCAATGGGTTACCTAAATTTAGAGAGTCCTCAAATAATAAGGAAAAAAAAGAGGAAAAAACCAAGCAGAAAAATAAGTTAATTAGAAAAAGCAGAAAATAGCCTGAAGAAAATTAGTTTGTTCCAAAATGTAACAAATTCATGAAATAAGGATGATGATGATTCATATACTTGAATTAAAAAAAAATAAATCTAAATTTAGTGGAGAAGTAGAACTCTCTCTGACTGTGCATATCCAGGCAGAGTTTTCCTTTCCACACAATTATCAATAAAGCATTCTAAAGTGAACCTCTGATGAAAGGTGTCATAAAATCATCATTCACACATACCAGTTTTCATATGGTTGGTTGTTCCATTTTGTTCCAAAATAATTCAAATTTTCATGAAGTCGTTTGATTATGAACACAGACAAAGACTGACTTTAATTGCCATCACTTATAATTCAGGAAAAAGGGGTATTACAAATCTCCAAGCCTAGTTTTTAATTTTTACTGTTCTTCCTCTCGCTGGGTCTTCATCTAAATGGAATGGATACATACGTCCCCTAAACCTAGTAAGAAAAATTATTAAAATGTGTCTTAGAAGCAGAGTCCTTTTGTGTGGTTGTTGTTGTTTTGTGGTAAAATTACCATGTGGCAATAAGAATTTATTTTTTATATATAGTGTTTATGATTTATAATGTCTTTTTACATTCACAGCAACACAGAAGAGGTGCTTTGCTTCATCATTCACTTGGCATGCCTGTCTAATTCTGTGTAAAGACACTGTGTAAAGAAGTCATGCTTGTAAGTGATATAGAGCTGGAAGTCCTTTGCTAGGCTCTAGGAGTCTTTATTTTCAAGAGGAATTTCAGAGTGAACAGTTTCTACTATGAATTAGTGCCACAAAAAGTGGAATCATCATCCTTAGTATCAATGTTCTTTGAACAACAGACGTAAAATAGGCTGTGAGATGGAGAAAAAGCCTTCATTTGAGTATATCAACTCATAATATATAAGACAGTCCCTTCAGGATAATTTTATCCAAGGCAATTTTGTAAAAACTAATGAGTTTGAAATTAAAAATAAAACTCCACCACTTAGTGGTTTTCCTGAATTTCAAATATTAAACATTTATCTTACTAGCCTCTTCCTGCATGACCTATTTTTTACTTTCCTGTGAATTGAAATAAAAACAACTCAGTGTTCAGCTTTCTTCAAATTCACCATTTAAATAATAGTCTCAATATTGCTACATACAGGTACACAACTCAGTTTGCCTAACACAGTTACACCTCAATGCCACCTATGTTATATATTTAACTTCAAAATCTCTCATCTAAAATGCTACAGATACTGCACAACAAGCACCATGTTTAATAGAGCACAGCATCAGGATTGTGAGCTATGGACTCTCCAGAAAATAAAAAGCAAATGCATGTACAGAATCCCATTCTAAAGCTTACACAGAAGTTTCACCATTCAGATAAATCTTCAGAGAGATTCAGGGTAAATTCAAAGATTTAATATATTGCTTTTCAAAAGTTAAAAACCAACTGTGTAATTAAACCTAAGACTGTAGCTTTGTACAAATGGAAATTGAGGTTTCTCTCTGTCCTTCTCCTTTTGCTTCCCCTGCCAATACTTTATTCTAATCATCTGAAGAATTCCCTAGGACTGTGATAAATGCAAATATTTCACCCTGCAAAACTGTTAACATGTATCTTCCCTAGGCAGCAGAATAAAACAAATCCAGAAGCAACTATAACCAACACAACCTACATTTCAGAGCATCATCAGTTTCTAATTTCTGGAGCCTTACTTAATTTATAATATTCAAACAATACACTCCTCCCCAACAGGCCTTTTCTTTTCTCACTCTTGACCTTGCTTTTTATTTAACTGCTATTTCAAATGCACCACTTTTCTTCAGTATCCCCCAATTAGATTTCTCCTCTAAGATCCTCTCTCCTCAAGATCTTAATGTATTTTTTGCAGATTGGTTTCCTATTTATAGGTGCACTTCCATCCTCTGGCACACTTAACTTACCAGTCTGACAATGCTTGCTTTGTCCAGTATTCCCTGCATATTCTAGGAAATCCTCTCCTGACTCAGAGATTGCCAGAGTAATGCAGAAGCAGTGCACTTCTTCTAAGCACAAATAGCCTCGACTCAACAGAACAGTACTATGAACTCCAGTCTTTAGGAAAAGCAAGGTATTTATCTAGGTAAGTCTTGAAAATAGTTCAATTTCTTAGGGTTTTTACTCTAATACTGCAGGAGTGAAGAGAGCCTTCTTAACAGCTAGTGCCAAACTCAGTTTAAAATGCATCACAAATCATTATCATGGCTTCCAGCTCGTAGCTTTTTCAGGGCCAAACTTGTCACTCATGCCAGAATTTGCAACAACAACTAGAAATACACAGAACTATTTTTTTCATGTTAAAATCCTATAATGGAAGGTTTGGGTTTTTTTAAGATATGTAGTGAACATGAAACCAGATCTGTCTCACAGTCCTGTTGCAGAACCAACTTTGCCAAATTCAGAACAACACACAACATCAGCAGAGTACATGAACGAAAGGGAAAGCATGTGTGACAGACATGAACTTATAGTGCTATAAATTCTCTCTTGACAAAAACTTTACAGTTGGTTTTCTGACTGGAAATATGCACTGAATTCTAAGCAAAATGTTGTATGTTGGTTTAAGTATTGACATTACTCTGTATTAAGCATCAATGCTGAAATCCAGCCTTGTATTACACAGCTACTAACAACACACTTTTGTCAAACCTCAAAAGCCTCAGAAGAAATCCCCACAACTCAGCCATTCTCTGTCAAAAGTACAGGCAGTACATCATTTCAGGTAGAAACTGAGCCAACTTGTTTATCCTGCATCTTGTTTGTTCCAAAGCAATTAAGTGAATGAAGAAATGGCTTGCCTGTCCACGATCACAGCAGACTTCAGGCTTGCCAACTGCCGTCTTCTGGAACTCATTCAGCCAATATTGTCACATGCTTTAAGCACATCCTCAGATCTTGGCCAGATATAACTAAATGTTAGTTTTGTTTTGGTTTGCTTTGTTTTTCCCCAACAGAAAACTCTGCAGTCAGACTACTAATGAATTTCCCGTAATAATTCAGTCTAGCCTCCCTAAAATGTATTTCCTGATACAGTAACTCAGCACAGCTTCCCCTTGTGAAGGAAAAGGGAAAAAAAATCAAAATATTAGTGCCCCAGAATCTTCAAAACAACACTTCAATTTTGATGGCAATGCTCTTCCTTCCTCTCCATGGCTTTCACATTAGATAACAATTCATATTTCTGATCAATAACCAAAATGTTTGGCTTTGTTTCACAATAAACATTACACATCTTGCTCATGAAAATGCATTCACCATATATAGGACAAATTCACATCTCTACAGGGAGAACTTCCAGCTACAGTTCTTGAACATGAAAAGCAGGACACAAAGATGGGTGTTATTTCAGAATTAAGGATTAATTTCTGTTGAAAAAATCTCATACCAAAATTTAGAGTAACTCAATTACAACACTGCTGTATGCTTAGCCAATACCGATCTATATAATTAAGTACAAATTGCTAACCTATTAAAAAGCAGCACAGAATAGCAACTGGCTTTCAGTAACTAATGCAAATGCTCTTGAAATATAAAATTAGGTGCTACTGTAAGTATTGATGATAGTGGTCATGCCCCTGGAATCTTACCCTTTTTTTTTAAAGCCTAATAAAATGCATCCCCCTAGAAAGCAGCTACAGAACACAACCAAGAATCAACATGAGTTCATTCAACATATTTATCACCTTACTATATTGCAGATCAAATTGACAGCAGAGCCAACTGTAAAGACTGAACAACATTTTTCACTTTGAGACTCTACATTCTGTTGTGCTAGAATTTAACAGCATGGGCCAAATACCAAAGGTCTTTGCAGACATTCAGTGAACAGTATCAAATTCTGCAAACTTTTTACTAAATAAAATTTTGGAAGAAAAACTATAGCAGACCAGTATGGTCCAACCCCCAGCTTAATCCATGATTTTAAAGGTCTTTTCTACTGTTCTATGATTTTAATTCAATCTCCTTGTATTTACATCCAACAAAGTAACTATTACTGAGATGACTGAAGAGTTTTCTTCCATGTAGACTTTGACTCAGTTCACAAAATCATCACTGTTTTCTTCCTGAAGTCAATTTTTTTTTCTGTATTCTTCAGGTGTAGGATACAAGCCTTCTTCTCGGAATACACTCTTCCAAGTCTGCTCTGCAAACACTATTATCAGTATATTGAGGATTTCCTCTCATACTCATCACTGCATACATTCAAATTACTACACAGTGGCACTTTACTTCTACCATAGATCCACTACATGAAATTAATTTTTTTAAATATATATATATTTTTTTATTTAAAAGGGACCATTAAATTATTATGTATGCTTAAATTTTCAGGCACAAAAACCAGCAAACAATCCCCAACCTTCTGTAAAAATTACCTAAGCTCTCCTTTGCACTATATTTTACAAACAAAAATACAATTCCTCCTTTTTTAGAAACTCTCTTATTTTAGTACTAATTATTTATTTTCTAAGGCAAGAGAGCATTTGTATCTTCCCAGTTTGCAGTCAAGAGTGAACCACAGAAGACATAAACCGGGATTTCCAGAACTCCCTGCCAGCACTTTAGTGCCTGATCCCTCTTAACCCTCAGTGTCCCTCCAAGACTGACCAAATTAGTTCACTGTGACATAATCCCTACACCATTCCCAGCTTTCACTGTATTTTGACATTCTGCATCTTCTGTTTAAATGTTGGTTTCATGGTTTTATGCTTCTCATAAGTCAATAATCCTCACAAGAAGCAGAGATGTATGAACTCAACTTGAACTGATCCTCTATTCCTTTCAAAAAAATAACTAAATGAAAAAATATTAATAATAAAACAGGCTGTGATACTTCAAAGATGAAAAATCACTGTGTGTTATCAATGTGGCCTGATGTAAATGATTGCCAAATCTGGTTTTATTTAATATATCCCCTTACTAAAGCTGAAGAAGAGAAAACTGCATCCCTGGGAGACTTGATTTTCTTAAAATGTCTTATAAAATATTATAAAGAATGTATGTTTTGACAAGCAGGATTAACTTTATTTGGCCCTGAGAGTCACTGATGAGAAAGAAGATGTCTTAAGTTACGTAACTCCTTCAGGTTTCTCCCACATTTAGTGAACTAAAATTTATAAAGAATGGAACACTACTTCTGTTATCAAACATGATTAATCACTGTACGCCAATATTGTAGTATAGATGCATATCTAGTAAGACAGATCCATCATAGCCTAAAACAGCAAGATATCCATAAGTCCACAAAACTCTACTCAAACTTACAGCCAGGAGTTGAATTAAACATGCAAAAGCAAGACCACTGAATTGAGTAATGAAATCTAGGATGCAGCCTTCTTCACTAAAACCTTCAAGGACAATTTGGGAGATCAAAAGAAAATCTTAATGACTATCATAATTACAGGTTAGAAACACCTATTTATTATTTTTTTATAAATGTATGTGTATCTGTGCATGTACATACATCTATACACACACACAAAATACTTGCATCCACATTTGTATATATATATATATATGGATAAGAGCACCTGAAGTCTGAAAGCACTAGGATCCCAAACATTCTCCCTTCTGTCTCACACTCACATTTCACCCCATTTTCACATTTCTTCAGCTGTCACACTGCACTTCCCTGAACAGTAGAACAATGAAAAATTTAGGTCACACATTTTCCTTTAGCTTCCACTTTTTCAAAGACTTTCCCAACCAGAGACAAGACTTGGGTTTCTGGAGGCAACATATTACCCACAGCTTGATTAGGATACCTACAGCATGGTTAGGAAACTGCAACAATTACCTTGTTATTTTAAAATTGCTTTGCCAGTAAACAAACAAAGTAAGATTTGCAAAGTTTGTTCATTATAATTACTAACACACACCTCCTCAGCCATATTTGCAAGGAGCATACAAACAGCAGCAGTACAAAATAGGATTTTAACACTTCTTCACATTTTAGAAAATTAGTTCATCATATTTGAAGAAAGCAGGTATCATTTCAAATACTGAATGCCTTCACCTCACCAATCTGTCAGGACTGTATTGCAAGAGATGTTGCTCTAATGAAATACAAACCCAACATAAACTACATCTGCACTTTCTCTAGAGACTAATGGGTACATATCTGCTACCAAATACTAAATTTAAATATCTTTCAATTGTTGAGAATGCAAAGTCATTGAAATCTTGCGGAGTTTTCATTTCAGTAAGTGAGACAAGCTATCACACTTTCAAAGAAAAATTGCTAACACAGCTACTAAAGCAGTAGGTAGGTATCTACAGCTACCACTGCACTTCAAGCCATAGCAAAATGGTAAATCTTAATACAAAAGCATTGGAAAGGGCATTAATTGTACTAGAATTGAAGTACTAGAATAGTTAGTCATTGGCTCAGTGACAGTGAAAGATGCTGAATGCAACGCAGGGCAGCTGAAGAGTGAAGAAACAAGTAAGAAATGATTCTGAGAGTCTTTAATGATAGTTTGAAGAGACACTTATTGCTGCCACAGCTCCTGGATGGAGGTAGCCATTTCAAAAATGTCATAACTTAGTAATTAGGGAAGTAATTTTGAAAAAATCAAAAGATCAAAGCTCCCACCTCACTAAAAGATTAAGGAAATGGGAAGTGAAGCAAGAAGTTTAAGTAGATAAACCTGCAGTTTATAAAAACTCATCATCTTCTATCCTTAAAACAGTGACCATCAGTCAAAAGAAACACACCTGAAATATCTTTGCCAGTTTTAAGGTTTGGTTGGCTATATTGTGACAAACCTAGACAATGAAGACATGTTCTTTGCTTCAGTCCATAATGGCTCATTTTTTTCCCAAAACGTAATTTTCCCTGTTATTAAATATTTATTTTCATTTTTAATTCCCCTGGTTCATTTTTCTGCTATCAAAGCACCAACTTCAAAAATGCAATGACTAACCAAGGAGACCTTGAAGCTGCAATGCATCAAACCAGTTGTGTTGACCATTCACAGGTCACTGCACTATTAGTTTCACATGCCTGTTTGGGAGACAAATGACAACCACAGCCATTTGTTTTCCAAGCTGCACAGGTATATCAGGAAAATAACTCTGTCTTGCTGTCAAGTGTCTCAATTCTCAAATTTGAAACTATATTCAAACAGTCTCTAATACAGCCAGCCATAAAATTCACTGGCCAAAGGATTAAGATGCCTAAGGTGTTTAAATCAATTTAACATACACTATTACCATATAAAGAAGAGATAACGAGTTATACAGCAAAGCTTATGTTCAACACCTACACTGAAATCCTACCCTGTCTGATTTCTACCCTAAAAAACAGTTGATGTCATTTATTATATGTCTTTTACTATATACACGTTTGTTTCTAAACCATGAGATTATGAAACACCATCATTATTATATAAAATGACATCTTATTAAATAAAAGGGAAAGAAGATAAGGTTGGAAAACCAGAACTTACTTCTTCAGAATACAATAGATTCTTTCAGTTGGAAGGCTCCTACAACAATCATCTAGTCCAACTGCTTGACCACTTCACAGCTGAACTGAGTTATTTATAATTTTTTTAAATAATTTTGCAGACCAAGGGAAGAATGTTCAAGGTGACATTCAGATGTGCTTGTGTGTCAACTACATCCTAAAATTCAAATGAAAATCTGACAGTAGGTATCAGACCTAGAACTGCAAGTGCAAGAAAATTTATTTCCTGAAAGAGATCAGAAACCAGAAAGATGAATAAGATTCTTCTACAAACTATATCGGGATTAAACTGAGAATACTGAAAAACTCCTGTCACAAAAAAGACTTATGTAAAACTTTTGATGATACTAATAAAAAATATCAAAGCCATCTCTTTCAGCTTTTAACAATTATACTGTGAAAATGAAGACACTCCTGAAACCAATTATTAAACATAACTGCCATTCACAGTCGGATTACCAACTGCCAATAAAGACTATCGCTCACTTGAAAAGTTCAGAGAATTTTAAAATACCTAGGTAAAAATAAGGACTATTGAGGACATCTCCTTTGATATTGCCTAAGAACTAAAGAAAATTTATACCCATTTTTATACTTCAAAAACATTTTTACATTTTCCTGTAATGTAAATTTCCTACATTAAGAAAAACATTAAACTTCTGTTATTGCACAGGCTTTATGTAAAATATTAATTACTACATATTTGATTATCCTTAATCTTACAGTACACAGCATATAAAAGCCTAGTATTTTGTGAATGTTCACAGACTGAGAAATTTCTTAGGCCAACAGGAATGTGACTAGAAGACATTATTCCCCCCATCCCTTTAGAGTGCCCAGCAGCAGCAGGGTGCTGTTGGGGATGGTTCTCTCTCACTCAGTGATGCAGCACACACCAACACAGATCCCTTGCAAACTTGTTGGGAACAGCCTGTGCTCTGCATTATGGCAACAACAAGTACCCAGCACAACACAGCACCGCTCCACAATCCCCTTTTTCAACTCCACTAAATTTTATTTTCTGCAATGCAATTTTCCCTGCCATTAACTGAGTTTCAGCATTTGATTTCTGTTGCTTAAAATCCCAGGTACTATCAGATCCCTAATACTGGAATAGCCTTGTGCTTTTATCAAAGCGGGGTGAAAGTCATTGCCAAAGAAGACTTATTTCTCTAAAGATAAGGATTAAACCGCTAAAAAGAAGTTTACTGCTATATATCTATTTGTCTTGGGGCGACTTTATGATGCTTGTATCCCCAAATCGTCTGTTGCATATTGAGTTCTGCAGTTTTAAGACCGCTTCCAGGAGTGAGTGGGAAGAGAAAGAGGTGCAGAGTTTGTTATCAGAGACAGCACTTGCTCCCCCGCATCCTTCACACAGACAGTGCTGTCCACAGTGGACAGAGGGAGAGAGGTCTTTTTTGCTTTTTGGTGAGTTTCTCTGGCTAGTTGAGACAAAGGAGTCCTCTGGGCTGTGGTTTTGCCCTTCTCTTGGAACTGTTTGAACCTGCTCTGGACTGAAAACCCAGAGGAGCACCGGGAGCTCACGCCTGTGGCCCAGCAGGCCTGGTCTGGGCCATGGCATTTCCCAGGCTGGAGGGACGGAGAACAGAGACTCTTCTGAGTTTGCCATCTCTTCGGAGCAGTGAGAAGTTCTGCTGTTTGGTATTGCTCAATCTTGTGCTGGGAAGTGCTTTGTCAGTTAAATAAAACAGGGTTTTTTTTCCACTTCTTTCTGAGGAAATACTTTTCCCCAAACCAGTTGAGGGCCCCCATTTGAAGGTTTCCTCCCAAATTTTCCTTAAATCAGGACAAATATTTATTGGTGTCCAATGTGGGGCACAAGAAAGTGGAAAAACAACCTTTCTGATTGCATTTTGGTTGTGCTTACTCTGTATCGGGGTAAAGCAGTCAGTAACCATATTGTTTGAATTCATAATGTCTCTGGGGATGGAGGTCTTCATGTGTATTGGGTCCCTAGGCTTTTTTGAGGTTTTAATACCTTTCTGGTCCTTAGGCTTATTTTCTTATCCAGAGGTAGCTCCAGTAGTGTCCCTAACACGTTATTTTTTCAGTAGAGGCACATGGATTAGAATAGCTATTGTGCTGGGCTCGGTGATAATGATTTACAGAAAGTTTATAAAGCTCCTGGAGTTTGTTCCAGGTATGTTTGGTTTATGGTTTCTCTGTCCTACCCCGTGTCCCAGTTCCAATAGCATGTTTTGGGGGTTTACTAGTAATTGCACACAGTTTGTTAGAGGAGGAGCAGGGGATGAGGCTTTTCAGCCTTTCCTTTCCTTCTTCTCCTTTGAATCTGTTAAGTCATTTTTTGAGAATGTTCAGTTTCCCCTGAATGTCAATGATTCTACCTTCCTGGTATTTCATCTGGTAGGCCTCCTCTATACAGTCTGCAGCCTCTCTAGAATGAGGGCTGAGGTGTCCAGAGGAGCTAATAAGACCCCTGACCTAGGAGTAGCCCCAGGCATGGAAAATTCTAAGTGGTGTGGGGAATGGGAGAGAATGGGCCAAACCCTGAAGGAATTTTCTGATTCTCCAACCTCGTAATTTTCACGTGAACAAATTCAGAACCCAGACAAAGTGGGGAAATACCTGGAAGAGTAGTGCCATGATGATTCTAAGGAGAAAAAGCTCATTGCAATAAGCTGGGCCCTGGCATATGCTTATCACACGCTGCTAGATACTGCAGGGCAGCAAACAGAGGCCACAGGGCAGGGAGATAAATCAGCCAACACTCCAGTTACTCAGGTTGTAGTAAACCAGACAATGAGCCGAAGACAGCAGCTAAACCAGACAGTGAGCCTAAGCCACTGGCAGTTGCTGCAGGAAGAAAGCACATCAGAAAAACTGATCAGCCAGTGGACGATGATGATCCAGGGGAAAGATCCTCAAAGCAGGATCCTGATATAAAATCCGAAATCAGAACAACTGACAAAAGATCAGAAGCCAATACTGAGTCCGGAGTCATCCCTGAAAGACCTTTGTGGCCTAAGAAAAGATTACATCAGATGATCTGATGAACCTATAATTAGTTGGCGAGTCCGTTTTTGGGACGCTGCAAGCGAGGCTACAATTCTGGATGGTAGTGAAGTGAGGCTTTTGGGATCCCTGCCACATGATCCCGTTATTGACCAAGGAATGATGAGGGGGGCTAACCCTCACAGTCTCTGAGAACCAGTCCTGGGAAGTGTGGCACAAAGATATCTGTGTGCAGACGAACTCTACATGCAGCAAACCCAGTGGAAAACCATAGAACAAAGGATTCAAGGCTTGAGAGAAATGGCAGTGGCAGAAATTGTCTTTTCAGATGACCTAACAACTAAGAATCCAGATTTGGTACCATGTACATCTGTGATGTGGCGAAACTTGTAAGAATTGGGCCACAAGAAAACGCTTCTGCTTTAGCAATAATGAAGTGGGATGACAAGGAGGAGACCATGCTTGATATGGTGAAGAAGCTCTGAGTATATGCAGATGCTGTACATGGCCCAATACACACCAGAATCACAGCTAAGGAAACATGACTGCAGGAATTAGAAAGTAAGATAGAGGAGAACCACAAGAAACTCGGGGAGGAGATTAAAGAAGATCTTCTCCAAATCTCGCCTATACAGATCAAAAGTTCTGGCCCCAAACGTAGACATCTCCCAGATGGGGAGAGAAGACCCATCTCACAAGCTGAACTGTTGTTCTTCCTGCATGCTTCTGGAGAAAACATGAAAAAGTGGGGTGGAAAATCTACTGCTGCTCTGCAAAATGGGTGCTTGAATTGCAGGACAGCGAGATGCAGAGAGGAAGTTCCACCAAAAAAAAAAAAGCAGCTCCAGTAGCCCATGGCCAAACTGCCAGGTATGATGATGATGATGACGATAATGATGATGACGATAACGATGATGATGATGATGATGATGATGATGACATGTCCCCTTGAAGGAACCTCCAAGACACATGCCCAGGAAAAGAACAATAAACAGAGGGGCCCTGCCTCTAGCCAGGTAGAGGCCTAATGTATTTTTTGGACTGTGTGGATTCGTCGGCCTGGCACATCTGAACCACAAGAATATGAGGCCATGGTCAACACTGGTTCACAGTGCACACTAATCCCATCAAGACACTACTATATCTTTAATACTCTAAAAATTATCCAAGCCAAATGCACTATCTTCAAGGGATATTTACCCCTTTATAAAGACTAAGCAAAGTGGAAAAATGCAATTCTCTATGCTATACACTAATGAGAATGTAAACATTTTAATGTTTAAACCATACTTATTTAAAACCACATTTATTTCAGAAACAAGCTTAGATCATATTACATGTCATACTTCATGCATATTAATGAACTCTACTGCACTATTCTGCACTGGGCAAAGAGACTGTTCTCTGTTTACAGCGTTTTGCTGGAATATATCAAAGACCCAATATCTAAGTTTCACCTAGAAACACCAAGAAACTACAAAAGGCTGTCTGTAACAAGAAAGAACTGAATTATCACACTACTGTAATAATTAACCTACTGTTAAAAAGACCTAAACAACAGCAGTATCTCAGAATGTTCAGCTTAGAAGCAGCAGGGGGAATAACAACACACTACTATAATACATAATTAGATAATTTGATTTTCAAGCTTCAAGTCACCAGTTCAGCCAGGAAATCTGTAAAGCAAATCACAAATCATAAGAAATTGTATTTCATGTGATTAGATAGCATTCTATTTTAACACATCTGATTAACAGATGGAAGTGGAATTTTTCCTTCAAAACTCCTTCAGTGTTCATAAAGTACCAACAAAGATGTTAATTAAAACAAATTAGTAGAACAAGACAAAAAAAACCCAAAAACGTGTGATTTCATGTTCATTCTCCACAGCTTTTTCTATAGCATCTGAAATTACAAGATTACCATTTAGTTATATCAACATATACACGTGTATACCACTACAGGGAAAAAAAATGTACCAGGCCATCACTGTAACTTAAATCCCTTTGAACATGTTAGTAAATATCACCAAGAGAAAATTATATATTTGTTTTGTTCACCAGAATAAATTATTTCTCATGTGTGAAATATTCTCATGTTTCAGCCCTCACATCAAGGGACAAGGCTCTTTGGAAGTAAGAGCATATGTAAGTAGGACTGGATATAGTCCCTCTATTTCCTCTGCATATAAAATTATTGAATAGTCTTGCTTAGCATTTCTTTAAAATATTTTTTTTTATTCCTATTCAATTACTGATTTATACTGGAAAAGTGTGTGCTTCTGAAAGAACAAGATTGTGTAAAGGAACTGTGGAACTATCAGAAATACAGTATTTCTGTAGTAAGTAGACTTCTGTCAGTAAGTAGACTGACAGCTAATAGCTTGATATTCTATTACCATATCTATATTTATTTGCTCAACTAAATTTACTCACAATAGAAAAACAAAAACAAACAAAACCCTGCAGAAATCCCCACAAGTTTTTACACTGGATCAGTAAGTTTATGTAAACCATACTGACAGAAGTGAAGTCTAAAGAAAAGTTTAGTAAAGAGAAGGAAAAGGGAACACACTACCCCCCTGGTTGCTAAATATAGAGAGCATAAACCTTCTCTTTCCAGTTATGGCTGAAGGAAACTCTCCTTCCCTAAGGCGAGCCACAAATCTGAATCACAGGGAACCATCTCTGGAGAAATGAACAGTGCTGAAACAGCACCTGATAGTGAGAAGTTTTTTCTTCCATCTTAAAACTACTAGACATCACTTTTATAGGAGATTATTAAAATACTAAAAATTTATAGAGAACCTTTCCTCTTTTCTTATCCTTTTACCCCGATTGCAAGGCACCTTCACAGGAAGGGAACAATCACATTCTGCCAATGATCACTGAGGAAGAGAAGGATAGGCAAATTCTAGACAAATTTCTTAATAGTAAATAAAAGTTCATACAGTGAAGGATATTAATCAAGGATATGGAATTTGTCTCAGTTTTGAAATTTTCTGATTATGATTTAACACAAATTCATCAAATCAAGCAAAAATGCTGATTTCTTCACAGGGTATTGATTGATGTATTTACTTTGGACTAAGTACCAAACACCTTAAGAATAAAAGGACCTTGAAGATACAAGTTTTCTTGCATCTCTTATTTCATATTCTGACTGCATCACATGATGGGCATGATAACATGATTCCTCATCTGACAGTAGCACTGAAACCTATACAACATTCATCCTAAGTTGTGAGCCATTCCTCCCACCACCATCTTAATCAGTCTGTGGATAAATTCTCATCCTCAGAGTAAACCATTTAAGAATTTTATCACTGTAAACAAACATGACAAATACTACATTCTATATTAACTATATAAAAAAGAAAACATTGTCTGCCAGATTTCCCAATTTAAAATTGTTCTCACACTGTTACTATATTGGGCTTTGTCTAATTAGCTGATTTCCACTTCCAGTTACACCAAAGCTAATTCAACCTAAGTCCATTAACCAAATTATTTCAGAGTCACTGAAATACAATCTGGCTGTATGCACGTGCACATACCTAATAGTATCTAATTCTGAAATGATAGGACAGATCATCTCTGTGTCATTTATATCAGAGCCATGACAAAATTCTTTTCCCAGATGAATAAGTGACACTGAGAAGGCTGTTTTCAATGGGAAGAGGAAGCGAAGAGCTGGCTTGTTTCCATGGAAACACTAGCAGCATCAGGCAGAACAGCTGTAGAGGAAGAGGCAGAAGTTAGGAAGGCAGAAATCTTGCTGATTTTACCTCACTGATATGTCAGCACCATCAGAGACCATCTACACTTAGGGTAGATCAAGCCAGTTTATTATACATCACGTATTAAGCCAGAATTTCCAACTAGGACTTTTAAAAGCGAGCATGGCAGAAGTAAGTTAACAAAAATTACTGACTGTGATTTAGTCAGCCCATGTATACATGAAGCTGCAAAGTGTATGAGTATCTCTAACAGTAATGTATTGATTTTTGTCATTAGGAACACATCTTGAAGGACAGCTCCCACAGTGTAAATGCTTCAAGAAGAATGATTGTTTTCCACCAATTAAATGTAATTGACTATTTTCCACTTGTAAATAAATTCAGTGCTTTGATTACCAACAAAAGAAAAACCCTCTTTGAAACATCAACCTTAACTATTTTCTTTGTGTCATTTTCAGACAGATGTCTGCCTAATAATCAAATGGTAAAATCTAAAATATAGCTGCTTTCCTCATTGAATGAAATAGATAGTAAAGATTTCCATTTATGTATTAAAGGACTTCCTATCAGTTAAGAAAGCAAACCTTTGCTATGCACTACTAATCTACAAACATATATTCTGGGATTAATGGACCTGCACCACTCCATTCACAGGATTTCAGACTACTGCAGCAGTGTTGTTTCCACCAAAAATAAAACTTGTCTTGAATCAGAACAGGCAAAGCCCTAAAAATATAACTCACTTCAGTCATTCACCATAGTACATGACAGGCTTCCTAAATCAAGGCTTTCTTGACAGGTATCAAAACAGGTATCAAAACAGGTATCTAGGTACCTGGAGAAAACACAAGCAAGCCACCAAATAAAGACATAAATTATCTTTTATAAGAATGTTCTCTAACATAATTTCTGTACCTTTAGCCTCTCGAGGGAATCTGTAAAATCATATTTTTCCCCTCTCCCATCCCACTCATTTCAGCTGATTCTTCACCTCACCGAATGCTCAAAGATGGTGTAGATGGTGTCACTGAAAGGAATATCTGACAATTTAACATCATATAAAGCAATAGAGGGGAACTTTATTTCCCTCCAAAAATATCACCTACTGCTCTTACAGCTCCCCATGTCACTATAAAGCAGATCAATATTTTTAAGAACATTTGCAAGATGTATCTTGATGCCTAGACCGCAAGGCTTTCGTGGGTTTATTTGCATTGCAGTGAATATTTACTTACAGCAAACTTGACAAACACTTGCTAGTTAGGATTTCTATTACCTTGTAAACCAAGTAATCACGATTTTTCCTAGAGGAAAAACCCATAGCAAAGGGGTGTGTAAGTTGCCTTCAGCTGCTGCAAAGGGCAGTGCCAGCTCAAGTGCCCTGGGCCACGCTGCTTAACTACCCCACCTGGTTCTTCCCTTATCCATTAACAGATTTACAGTCTTATCAAAACATTAAGGATACATAGCGATGGACTTGGTGAATCTCAAGGCCATTTTTGCATTCCTGCACTCAGTACAGGAGTAATACATAATCCTTAGGAAAAATCAATGACAAATACTAATTACTTCTTTAAACAGCATCATTTTTCAACTATTATTCAAAAGTAAAAAGGCTTTAGAGGTAATTACTTTGAAATATGGTATCTGAGATGAGCACTGGCATTTCAGTTCCTGCTGGACATCTGCAGACACTTTTGAACTTAGCGCTTAACATTGCCTCTTGTGCTTTCTTACAAACTATCTGGATGTATCTTCGCATTTTACTAGAGCAAAAAAGTACCTGGCACTTAGGAGCCACTGGACACCAAAATCACTTACAGATATTACCAGCAAAACAGTGCACATGTTTTAGTCAGGTAAGAATTAGATGTCTGTTTCAGACATTTAAACCAAGGCACAAAGATTCAGTCACCCAGCACTCTTCCTCCTATGCCAGCATGTCAGCCCCTTATGCCAGTAGATTTCCATAACTACATAACAGCACTGTGTCAAACAGCCTTTTGTGAATGATCGTTCTATTACGTGTGCAGTGAAAGGAGTACGGCTGCACTCTTTAATTTCATTTCACGGTCTATGAAATCCAGAACGATAATATGAAGACAGAAATAACATTCAGACCTAACTCCTGAACTTGGGAAACAAAGGAAAGTGTTGCAGATTTCAAAGCAATCATATATGCATGGATTACATTTCATATTTACAAGGTCCGTATTTAGTAGATGTCACTATTTGACTATTAAATTGCATGCACTAGAAGTTGAATTTTTTTAGAATCTTGACTAAAGTAAAACCTCTTGTCAACAAACTAGTTCCACTATTTATATAACATCACTGGATGGTCTTGCTAGAATAATCCTGTGCGTGCACTATCCCCGAAGAGGTTACCATGGCAACTTATATTTGAATTTCTATAAATTTCTATTTTTAGAGATCACAGTTTCGAATAAAGAAAATCACAAATATTAAGTACCATATCATTAACAGAAATTATCCCATTTTTATCAGCATCATAATTCCCAAAAAAGACACTAGTGAACCTAAATCAGTAATGCTAAAAGACAATAATTGTAACAGTTCTTAGGGAAGTTCACCACTAAGCAGCCCCACCATAATCTAAATGGTGTATGAGTCAGTAACTAACACTGTGAGGCAAAGATTGATGTTCAGAGTTTTGTCTTGATTTCAGTCAGCCCAGGATTTCACTCAAATGTTTTTAGAGTTAGTCATCATCTCAGCTGACATAAAACAAGAGTGTTGCCAGAATACTCAGAAAATAAGGGCTCTTGTTTCAGGTGTGGAAAAACATTCTCAGTTTCAAACTGAGGTTAACATCACCTTAAATTACTGTGTTCAAGAGTGCTTACTAAGTGCATGCAAGTCCTTAAATACAAATTCACTTTAATGCTTTAAAATGCACCAGAAATTCTCGAAATTGTCTCCCTACCTGAAAGATCAAGTACAGATCTTCAGAAAATGAAAATACAGATTTAGATGCTGTTGTTAAGGTTCTGACACTGCCTTATTCTGGCTGCTGAGTCTGAAATCAGACTAAATCCTTTAAAACAGGTAAGTTATAAAAAGGTAAATACACTACCTTCTAAGAGATTAGTATCGCCATGTTTCAATTTCCTACTACAGTGTTAATTACAGTGTTCATTTTGCAAAACTGAAATATCTTCACCCGGGCCAGTAATGGTTCAGGATGACCGAATACAGATGGAAAATTTAAAAAGCAAACACCTACAGGTTCTGTCAAAGACTGGGCTGAAAACCCAACTGCAACTCCAGGGCACAAGAGCATGCCTATCTTCCTATTTCTCCAGGTATCTTCCATTTACCACTTACTCCATACTTTTTAGTTCTCCAGCAAAGTTGAGCAGGAAGATTGTCTGTCACAGGAGCTGCAGTTTTGACACTGTCAGCAACTTTCCACAAAACAGTAAGGTGAAAGAAAACCTGCAGGGCAACCACCACATACACTACAGTTTGTCAGGTAACTGCCAGCCAAATTTTCTTTAGGAATCAGACAGCTGAGATGCGAGATGCGGGTATGTCACTGATGAGCAAAGATAGACACTTCTGGTAGCTTTTCTTCAGAACCCATTCTTTATTAAAAACGTATTTTAAGAATCAACTGGAGCCAGCTGTCAAGGGAAAACACACTGGTAGGCAACCTTCAGAAACATAAGCAGTGCTGGCACTCAGCAAGTGACAGTAATAATTGTGGGGACTTTTACTTTCTGGTTAACTTACCTCAATAAGCTGATAGGGTGAGAAGCAGAAACTGCATCATGCCATGGGCTACACTTCCAGGAGCCATCAAACCACAGACTTATGGGCACATCTCTGAGACTGCCAGCGGAATAGGTGGAACTGATCAGGAGATTACACCCACCGTAACTACACTTTCTTCAGAATGAGGTTTAGCTCTGAATACCTCATGGAAATCCTGATAAATACACTACAAAATACTTATTACTATTTCATCCTCAAACATTTCCCATTTGTCTTGTATTGCAGGGGGGATTTGTTGGTGGTTGTTTCTCTCTGGTTAAATTAGACACCACTGTGTATTTCTTTCAAAGGAATTACAACCATTTGTTTGCTCCAAAGCCCTGAGTTAGAAAACGATCCCGCATCACCACTGACAACTTCAATGAAAATAAAGATCTAAAACCCAACACATCAAAGTATAAAGGAGTGAGCATCAAAATCTAAAATCCCTATGTAAGTAAGAGAAAGTCAGTATGATCACTTTCTGTCTTGTCCCCAGGCCCCCAGTCACAGAGCCAGTCAGGGTCACCCTGAGAAATCAATGGAGGAAGAGCCAGGGTGACCTCCTGTCACATTTACTTTGTTCAACCAGGATCACCTACCAGCGCAGACAGAGCAAAGCTCGGAAAGGACTGAGGTCACTCCCCTGGTGTCACTGTCACCACCTGATCCCAAATCAGAGACCTCAGGCCAGCTTCCCCAACCCCAAACGCACCTTCACGCAGGCGCTCAGGGATGCCCGGGGGCTGTTCCTGCTCACACCCACACACAAACAGGTCCACAGTGAGTCACCCTTCCACACACCCACACAGGCCAGGGGTGACTGTGGATCCCTTGCAGGCTTCTCGGGGCACAGCTCCCACCTCACCCCCGTACGCTCTCATGGGAAGGATGCTGGCACAGCGGGACCCCGTGTGCCTGGCGCTGCCTGCAGGTGCGGAGGGGACAAGCATCACCACCCCACGTGGACCGACGTCCCCCCTTGCAGCGGCCCAAGCATCACTTCTGCGCGCACACCCCAAGTGGGGCGAGCCTGCCCGCGATGCCGGCTCCCGCTCGGGGACCCCAGCAGCCCCTCGGCCTCCCCAGCCCGGTGGGAGCGCCGGCCGGCGGCGCTTACCCTGGCGGCACGGGAGGAGTAAGGGTCCTCGAAGAGCGCCCAGACGCGGGGCTGCAGCCGCCGCCAGCGCCCGCCCTTGCCCTCGGCGGCCGCCCCTACGTCCTCGATGCCCAGTCTCTTGGCGGCCAAGTCGTCGTCGCCGTCGTCGGGGGGCGGCTCGCCCGTCAGCAGGTCGGGTGCCTCGAAGATGTCGAGGGCCTCCTCGGCGTCGCGGTGCTGGCGGTAGGTCATCCAGCAGCACGGCTCCACGTCGGTCTCGTCGATGCCCCAGAAGGCCAGCTCCTCCTCGAAGAGCGGCCCGCAGACGTCGGCGGGGCAGTGCAGCTTGCCGGTGCGGTAGTAGTTGAGCACATAGGCGAAGACCCCCGGGTGCCGGTCGAAGAAGAACTCGCTGGCGCCGCCGCTGCCCCGGGGGCTGCAGCCGCTGCCGGGCTCCGGGCAGCCGCCCGCCGGAGGCGGCGGAGGGTTGGGGGGCGGCGGCGGCTCCTCGCCGCCCGGGGACTCGCCCTGGGACTCGCAGGCGAGCAGAGCCAGGCGGGTCCCCGGCAGGGTCTTCAGGGTGCTGCGGTAGGTCTCGTGCCGCGTGCCCCCCACGTTGAGGATCACCCTCTCGTTGTCCTCGAGCTTCCCCATCGCTCCGGGTGGGACATGACTGGGGAGAGCACGGGAGGCGGCGGTGGGGATGGGGAGGGGGGCGCGCCGGTCGCTGGGCGGGGGGCAGCCGGTCGCCGGCAGGTCCGCGGGGGACGAGCTTCTGCCTTAAACGCAAACAGAAGAAATCGAGGAGAAGCCCCACAGGCAGCACCGTAGGAGGACCGTTCACCGCGGTCACGGCCTGTCCCAGACCCCTCCCAAGATCTCCCGCGGAGCCGCACTCCGCGGAGAGCCCTCCCGGCCCGGCACCCACCGCCGGCCAGCTCCCCACGCTGCTCCGCGCAGGGCTGTGCCGCCCGGGCACAGCTCCAGGCACAGCTCCGGGCTGACTCCCGCTTCCCCTGGAAGCAGGCTACCGAAATGGCACTGCTGCTGCTTAGACCGCGTATGGATCCGCCACCGTCCCCACCCCCTTCTCCCTCGCGGGGCTGTGTGAACCGAGCGGATGGAACAGAAAGTGTACGGTTAATTATTTAATGGGCATCTATCTTTTATTATCCTAACAGCCTAACGAGGGGGAAAAAAGAAGGCTTAGATATTTTTCTCTTCCTCCCCACCCCCACTGTGGGAGGGAGGAAAGGGATGCTTTTTGGGAAGAAATACAGAGCACCCCATAAGCGCAGGCAGCAGGCGTACTCTGGGAGATGCTGTCTGTGTGGAGCTCGGCTAGCTACTTTCTCAGACAAACCAGGAGCGCGCCTCTCGGAGAAGGAAGGGCAGGTGGGATCCCTCCCGCACCCCCCAGCCCCGCCGTCCCCCCGCCGCTACCTTTGCCGGAGGAGCGACAGCGCCTTCTGTTCCCGGGCGGCCCCGGCCGCTCTCCGTGCCGCCCTGCTAGGCGAGACTACTTGTTGTTGGCTCGGGGGTTTCTCCGCGTTCAGGTGGCTGTTTCACCTCCCTCCATGCTCAACTCCGACAGCCGTAACAGCGGCTCCCGCCGCCCGCACGGAGATCCCGCTCCCCTCATTTTACAGGGGGGATGCGGCCGTTCCACGTCGGGGCCGGGAGCGGGGACCACTGGCGGAGCGCCGAGCCATGGGCAAGAGGCCGCCAGCACCGGGACAGCGGTGATTCCAGTGGTGCTCCGGGAAGACGAGCCCAAAGGTGAAATCGTACCTCATTTGGGGCCGCGGCTCCGCCCCGGGGCGGGGGCAGGGGCAGCCGAGCCAGCCCTGCACACCCCTCCGGTCCCGCGCTAGCAGCGCGGGGGGCGCGGGGAGGCGACAGCGAAAACAAACACGGCATCTTTCCGAAAAAGACACCACCTCCGCTCCTGATACATCGGCATTCGGTGCACTTAAGTAAAACAGGCGGGAAGGGGCTGAGAATAGCTATTTTTCGGAGAAATGCAGAAAAATGAGCCGTAGCTACAGGTGGCTGCGGAGAGGAGATGCTCAGCCCCAGGAGAGGATCACGGAGCGCTCGCACAGCCCGGCCGGCGGGACAGGGATGCGCGGGGTGCCGGGGACTGCGGCGGAGAGGAGAGCACCAAGAGCCGGCTCTTGAGCCGGCACCAGGGTTTGGGCATCGGCTTAAGGAGAGGGCATCCAGCTTCCATGTGGGCTAAGAAGAATAATGAGCAGTGGGTGCACTTCAGATTTCGTGCACTGCACCGGTGTGAGGTTGGGTGTAGCAGAGGGGATAGAATTTGAGAGTCCCCAATAATATATGAGGAAAACCAATGTCTGTACACTATAATATATGAGAGAGTCCCATATCCCTGCTTCCAGGCCAGCTGAGTTATTTTCTAGAGCCTACACTGCTGCCTGGTTTCAGTTGGGTTAGTCAAAGGAAAAGAAGCTTCCAGCCCCAAAGCGAAGATACACAACATGAGAGGTGATCCCTCTTGCTGCTTCCTCAAAAGGAAAAAAAAGTCTTCCTCCACGCAGAGGGTATTCCCTGGCCTGAAGGAGGGCAGTGAGTGGAATAATGGCATCTGAAACGTCCTCTTTCCACATCAGAGCCTTCGGCTGGGCACTTGCTGGCGTCTGGAGGGCAAAGCTCTGCTGGAAGCAATGCTCTGAGGACACTCTGCTTAGACCAGATTGCTTTAACCCAGATCTGTCTATATGTGGCATCCATGATGTAAACACAGGCTCCCAAAGCAGCAGCAACTTTAAGAAATGGGTTTTGGAAGCTTTCTCCAGATGTACATTTTGAAGTTCCTAAAAAAAAAGAGCAAAATCTACCCTGCCAAAGCAGATATAATCAGTTAATGAAAACCCTTGGAACCAAAATTAATAGTCAATGACATAGTTGTAAATGCAGTCGAAAAGGTTCTACCATCCTACTGCCACCTATGGCCTCTCATTACATACTCGATTTTCTTTGCAGATGGGATTTTCTGAAAAGGGGGCATAGGGAAGGAGTGAGTAAGACAAAAGGAATATTCATTGTCTTCTCTCTGACCTACAAGAGGTTTTTGGAGAAATGCAACACATTAAAGCTCTGCAGCATTCATCCATTATAGAAAACCATAGGGTGGCAGTAGCTGCCAAAACACTACACAAACTGTAGCATGAACCATCTGAACCATCACTGTCTGCTCTGGTCGTCTGTGCCCAAGTTAACAAGCCAACCCCTCCAGAAAAAAACAACACACAAAACAAGAAACAAAATAAAAGCCCCAACAATAACAAAATCAACAAACTCCCCCTAAACCCAACCCCACTAATCACCCCCCCAAAAAAAACCCCTCACAACCCACCCAAAATCCTAAGAAACCTGAGACTAACAAGGATGGCATCTCATAAACAAAATCTATGATGCTATTACCATGAAAAAGACATGTATTATGAGCAACCTGTTGACACTTCAGAATTATGAAGAACATGGGGGGTTTTATGCATGGTAAGAATAAGCAACAGAAAGAATTTTTCTAATAGGTAAGAAAAAGAATGGTCTCTTTCAGAATATAATAGTGCTTCAGTCATATACAATTTTTCACATTCTGTAACTTGTCTGTTACTAAATATAATGCTATTAATTTCTGTGTGTGTCATTTTCCTTGTAGTTTCATCATGTGGCAGACTTCTCAATGAAGGATGAAATTACGTTAGATGTTGACTTTCCAGAGCTGAAATTTTCTTGAATCACAACATTCTACACAGACATAGTGACATTTATGAATTAATTTCCTTCCTACAAGAGTTTGACCTGAATTTTTGCACTCCTCAGTGCTTCCAGTAAGAGTGAAAGTGTGAGACATATGTAAGAGAGAGAAACGTGTCTGCTGAGTGAGTCTAACCATGAAATACGTCTGCAAGGGAGAAAAAGCCCCAACAAACCCAAAAACTTTTTACATGCATGCTCAAATATATTTACTTAAAAGATAAATGGAAACATTTCTGTAGCTCAGAATTTGGGGCTTTATTTGAGGAACTGAGTGATACCAAGCAATGTGCAACTGATTTTCCCTGCTGGCTAACAATTCCTTTACAAAAGGAAAGGTCCTATGTTATGGTTTTAACAGCAAAGCAATGAAATTAGATGTGATCATCACTATGAGAAACCCAAGGTGAATGAGCATTTTACTTACTAGGAGCAATCATTCTTTGGAAAAAAGATTTTGTGCAAAAGCAAAGCAAATTGAGGACAAATGCACTGTACCTCAGCTAAAGTCATGCTCTGAATCACCTTCTGGAGGAGGTCTGTCCCTGTTAACTAGGGGGCCCTGGGAAGGGTAATCTGCCAGATAACATCTGCCATCCTGAGGAGGACATGAGAGGTTGAAGCCACCACGTTTTTCTAGTGCAGATCACTATTTCATATTATTCATATGATGCTGTAATTGCAAAACAATAATCAATTTTATAATCAAAAGTTATAACTGAAGACAATGCAACAGATAAAATACGATCATTTATATCAATGTAGTTGATTATTAAAATAATTATTTTAAATATCCACTGTCATTAACATTTTATTAAGCTTCTACTTGCTTCTTTCATATATTTTTCTATTTTCCCTTATTATTTATAATGATCTCTAATATTTACAATTACATGGACTAAATGATTACACATCTTGCAGAACATGGCAGCCACGTTATACTGAAGTACACTGATGATCAGTCAGAATCTTACTCTGAACCCTCAAAAAACCCTAAAATAATAGATTAAGAAAACATCTCTGAAATAGGACTGTAAAGGAGCCATGGTGTAGTTGGGGTTCACAAGACTGGGGTCTCCTGAGAAGAGATGACACAGTAGGGAAAAAAAAAAAAAGGTGGGTACTTTTTGCATTGCTTAATTAGGAATCCCCAGTATAACCCAGACTATATGATTAAATCTTTGCCTTCTCTAGTGGTAGGGATGGAATTCTAAAGTGTATGTACATTAAAAGTGGCTTTGGGTTTCTCATTTCAAAAGGAAGGGAGAGGTTGGTGTGTTCAAGGGTGAAAATCCCCCACCTCAGGATAGTTTTGCCTGGGATGCTACAAGAACACATGCAGGCAAGTGCAGCCTTTCCAATGGATCACCTCCTCCAGGCTGATAAACATTCAGATCCAAAGTACCAGTTCTCACAGGTACCTGTTCTCACCTGCTTCTCCGTTAGAAATGGTCGCCGTTCACTTTTGATTCCACCTTTCCTTTGGATCAGGGGTAAATTGCACATGGCCTTTGCCCAAATGTCAACCTCACCAGAATCTTCAAGTCACTGCCTTTTCCCTTCTTGACCCTGGGGTGTCCTTTGCTCCTCCCAGGTCTAATGCCAGAGGAATTAGTAATGCAAGATGGTGGAAGGCAAGATTACTCACCTGTTTCTGCTGTGATTCAAGTGTCTTCGTCAGTGCTGATTCACATTTGTGGGATGCAGATTTTCTCTAGAGCTTTAGGATATTACATTATGCTTACAAAAGGAGGCATTGCCTCAGGCTCTGTCCACACTTATATTTTTTAGTGTCCAGTGCTAAAATAGTTGAAATGAATTTTTGATCTCTCCTGAAAATTTCCTTCGATTTCAGGTAAAGGTCAGTGATGTGGTGTTCTCATTTGGAGCTAATCAGCACATGATGCCATTTCTGAGGGTCTGGCACCACTCAGCAAGACAGTCCTTTGTAAGGACTCATTAGGCAGTGAGAACAGTGCTGAACTCCTCAACAGGCATTTACTCCTTAGTTCAAGTGTAAATTCATGGACTGAGCTTCTTCCAAATGCTCTTAGTACTTGCAGAGACTGAAAGAAACAGGTCTTGAAATGTCCTCGTCAAGCATACAGAGTCCCAAGAGACAGGAAAATGAATGCAGTACCTCCAAACACCTTTCCTCATTCAAAAGGAATAAAGCTTTCAATTTCTATTTGGAAAACGCAGAGAGATGGAAAATGGGGAAATGCCAAAGCCGTGTATCTTTTCTTATAGCCTGGCCAGCAGAGCCAAGGTAGCCTCTGCCAGTTGAAGGAGTTTCTGTTTCCTGGCAGTCTCATGAAAATGTTGGGAAATTCTACTTCTAAATTTTCAGTGATTTTCTATTTTTTATCCTTCTCATTAATTTTAACTGAAGTTTTTGGGCAACACATAAATAATAAAACTTTGTGTCGGTATAATGAGGGTCTCATCTGGTTGCAAGTCTTAAGCATTCACATAATATAAATAATAAACAATCGCCTAGATTGCAGGACAATTCATTTTCTTCAGCTATAGAAGAGCATGCTCTGAAAGATTAGGCCCATTCAACAAAATATTTTGGAAGCAGTCTTACGTTTCAGTTAATGCTAGCTTTTACTAATCTTCTAAAATCAGTTCAAATCTGATACATAATCTACATATGACAGTGATTTATTTGAGGAAGTCAGTACACAGTCCCTCACATGCTACCAAAATCAATGGAAAAACGTTATAAGGACTACAGAGGTTTCCAGGTGACTGGCATTGTTACACCTAGTTTCTGTGTTTCACCAAAGTTAACTGGAAACCTCATCTATCATCTTCCTCCTTCCCATGACGAGCAATCTCCATTCTTTTCATTATTTTTTAGGAAGAGACCATAATACACATGCCTCAAGAATACAGTGATATGCTTTAATGGATCATCTTCTGAAGACGCTTGCACTGATGGTCATTGAGGCAACCCTGAAACAGCAGCAATTTAATTGATTATTAGTGTGACTCAAAGTTTAAAAATTTTGTTTTGCAATGCTTTTGTCTTCCCACTGTGAATAGCTATATTTTACCTGTTGGAAAGGCAACTCCCAAGAGTTCAAGGCACAGAAGTCTCCCACAGAGCATCACTGACTGAGGCAGGCAGATTTGAAATCAGATGCCTGAGCAGTGCGGGAAGCAATGAAGTTTCTTCTTAGTTTCTGCAGTCTCATATGGCAGACCCAATCTCAGTGTGTGCAAGTTTGATTAATTTTGACTGCCTCCATTCAGCTGCAGTCAAGTTTTTCCTCTCCTAATTTTTTTTGTGCTACTTTGCAGACAAGATTGCCCAAATCTGGACTGAGCTGTCTACTGCCATGGAAACAGAACAGCATTCTCAAGAGATAAACACTGCATCTCCTCTGCTTGTGCTTCGGTCTTGCCAAAGTTAGAGGTGCTGCTACAGATTTCTGCTATGACCCATAAACTGGAACCATGACCCTGCCAGACAGGGGAGAGCCAGATAGGAATCACCAGATCCACTGCAGGTAGCATCGTCAGCATTTCCTCCTCAGAGACAAGGTGCCAGTGAGTCTTAAGCTGCTGTGCAAGGTCATGCTGAGGTGGAAAGTCTTGGCAGGAAGAGCCTAACTGTGAGTTAGTAGCCCTTAGTAGTAGAAAAATAATACTGCTTTTTCTCGAGATCAAAGTTCACAACAGCACACATACAAAGCGACAAAATCCTTCCCATTAGGTTTTTTGGCAAGTGTTGACTGTCAAAATGGAAGAAGCATTCTCACATCATGTAACAATTGTTTTTTTATAAAACTTTATGCAGCCAGGGAGAGATTCAAAGGACCTCTTTTAAAAAGAATGGCTCCTAAAGATCTGCTTGCAAATTTCCTAAATGAAGAAAATCCTCATAATATTTTAAACCCTTACCTATCTAAGGAGCTACCTTAGTGTTCCTTCCAGCCTATGCAGAGTTGAAGATTTTTTCTGACTTTTCAATAATGTTTTCATACTATAAATTGCTGCCATAGGTACTTGTTAAGCAAGATGCAATTTGAGATGCTTGCTATCATATTAAAAGTGAGTTGTTGGTATCATTAACACAGTATTCCCTGTCTCCCACCCTCATCTCTTCCCTGTCTCATATTTTTTTCCAACTCATATTTTACATTTTCCGAGGCAAGGATTATATCCCAATGTAGTAGTGTGCATTGTGCCTAGCTCAGGCCATGATGTATCTTTTAGGCTCTTCAAAGCTAGAAAGCACATTAATGAAACAGTCCCAACTCAAAAAGATTCAGCAGCAAAAGGTGAAGCAGAGCAGAAGGAAAAATGCAAAAAGAGATGCTCTGAGAGCACAGCTGCAAACTTAAATATACCTTTAAGTTTCTCCCACTACGGTGACTAAAAGATTGCTACTCCTCCTCCATAAAAGGAAGCTCTAATTTAGAATCTAGCAGTATCATAATTAATGTGAATATTATGCTAATCTTGGGGGGGGGGGGCGGAAAGACCACCACTTATCAGGTTCATTTACATTTTTTAATAACTTCTTGGCTTAGGCTTTTAATAATAATTTTGAAAATTTCTTAGGAGGTTCCATGTGCCAGTTCCTACCCTACAACCATCCAGCCCTTCCCTTAGGCAAAATGCATTCAAGAATACAGACAGGCAAGAAGTCCTGCGGTTCATCATCTCTCCTAAAGGGAAAAGCATCTCCACATCCTGCTTTGGCAACAGGACAATCAGCTTCATGGTACAGAGTGGGCATAAGGCATTTCCAGAAGCACAGATATGACACCAGCCCCCATTCATATTTTATTAGTTCACTAAACTGACACCTACCATGCCAATTCTTGTTTGATGCTTCTGAACACTTTTTATCAAGACAGATATTAGAAACTAGCAATTAAAACTCAGTCTAAATTGAGTATCATGATGTGTTCATTCTGGGTTGAATTTTTAGGTGTCAAAACCATATTTTTCCACCTTTAAATTGCTCATAGATATGAATTAAGAATTCACAGCCTGTATTCATGCTGCTATCAAATAATCTCTACAGCCCAAGAGTATAATTCAATCTAACAAATTTTCAAAAATACTGACTTTGAAGTCAAAATGCAAAGGAACAGTTTGTAGTCTGTGTTTATTTGGAACTAATACAGTTGCAGTTTTTAGTACTCCTTTCATTTTAGTGAGAGAAAAATGCAATTAAACCAAAAAGAATACTAAAAAGTTAGTAATCTTGGCATAATTCTGACTGGTGTCTAAAGGAACCTTGTGGACTGCTCCTGCAGGGTGAAAGGCAGTTCACAGTTTTATGTATTATTTATGGTAGTAACTTCACAGGGGAGGAGTAGGAGGAGGGCACTGCAGACATTAATACAGTAGTAAGTTGACAAGGGGGCTGAAGAAAAATATCACCTGGAAACAGCAGTCCTCCACTATGTTTACTGAATAAAACCTTTCACTTCACCAGGTTAGAGGCAGCCTAATTCAAGTAAAAGAAGAAAAGAGAGGAGCAGGAAATAATAGACATCCTACATCTTGAACATTGTTGTAAAGAAACAAGCTTTGGTTTTTCTTACCTGCATTTCTATGCATCAGACTGCAACAGGGATTACTACGCATCTCAAAGTCTAATAAAGATATTTTCAGCTGACATCAAGTATTTTCCATATTTACCATTTCCATATGGTTTCAAAAATAAGCAATGATAAAACCTATTCTAATAAATACCTGCATAGTTAATCATATTACATTTACTTAACGCATAAGAGACTATTTACATACTGTGTCTGGCAAAAGCTGCTGTTAAACACCTTACATTTTGGTTTAGCTTCCCTTTAGCCATACCTTTGCTCTGAAAAAAAATAATTATTAAAAAAATAAAATTGTTGAGTTCTTCTTTATTTTCCATTAAAGATTCCAAGTTTATGCTGTGGATTTCACTAACATGTATCCTATGAAGCAAAACTGGGAAGCAGAAATAATACTTCTAGTCAGGTAAAGCTGATGCAAACCTGTTAGGAATCTGAAAAAAAAGCATAAACACAAAGCTCCCACAGAACTGAGACATCCACACCGGATTTTCCAACAGGAACATCTCCCTGTATCTCAATGCATGTTAGAACTTCACTGTTGCACCTCAGCTGAAATGACGCAAGAAAAATCAGTTCTTGAGAAGAAAATTGGTGAGTTAAAATCACAATGTCAGCAAGACTTAGTAAATTTAGGTTGTAAAAGGACAGAGAGAGGGAGGAAAGACACCTGATACAAAAGTTAGCTCTATAATGCAATATAGACCTAATGCTCTATATACCTCACTGGCAAGTGCTTAACCAGAGCGCTGCACCTCGTGTACAACATTGAATTTAACACAAGGAAAGTACCAACTGGCACTTCTGGGAGAAAAATGAGAATGGTCTTCAATCTGTCCAGTTAATTTTCCTAAACAGCCATATTTAGCTGACTTCAGATCAAAGGGGGTGCAATAATAGTCTTCAAAGCTGTTACATAAGGGAAGGATGGGATAGCAGAAACAGTAATCAGCTTAAAGCATGGCAAGAAATATTCAGGTCAATCAGCAAGCAACTTGTAACACCAATAGAACAGATTACCTGGGAATGTGGTGGAGTCTCCATCACAAATGAGAAAGCAGCACAACTGGGGTTTTTTCAGATAATACAGAATAATGGAGTAGACGGCCTTGTAAAATCTCTTCCAGACAGATTTCTTCTGACTTGATGTGAAGGAAGAGTATTTATATGGACCAATACTGCAGGGTAGGCTTTGCTTTATGACTGGTGTTCCAGAAGGAAGATGGAAGTCAAAAGATGTGAATGAACAAAAAATATTAAAGACTAGGAATACAATTGCAGCTACTATTTGTTTTCATCTGCCCTGCCTCCTATCCTTTTCACCAGAGACTTTTCTTGCTGGATGTTAGTTCATATTTTGATTTATTTCTAAACATATTTTAATATTATGGCTGTTACTGAAGAAGCTCATTTCCAAGAAGGATGCTCCCAAAAGAAAAGTTTGGGGGCATACCAAGATAAAACTGGAGAGAGAACTTAGAAATCACATAGTCTCAAACAAGGAGCAAAGTATAAAAAAATAAACACAAAGAATATGGAAAGTTAATTATCTAGCACTGACAATTGATTCCTTTCTCGCTGCACTGGTTTTAATAAATAAATAAAAAAATAAATAAATACCTATTTCCTGTGTTTCCTTGGATCTATGCAGCAATTATGTCTACAAGAAATTTCTCAAAAGCATATTACACCCATAAAAAGCAGAATATTATATCCTTGTTTAAACTGTGTTGCTATACCAGGCACTTCCAAAATCATTGTTCTAAATGAAAAATAAAAGCACAGATTTGACTTCTGTTGCTGTTTTCCTTTGGTCATGAAACATTGAGAACGGATAAGAACTCAAGAATGTCTAGAGGATGAAAACAACTGCAGTACCCACAAGTGAAACCTGCAGTTAATCACTGCATCTGCAAGGCAAATGCTATTGTCAAAAGAAATTACTTCAGGGGAATAATTTTACCACTGTGAGTGCAGAATTTAATTCATGCCAAGACAAATCAAAGGATCCCAGAATTAGACATAGGAGTGATTAAGTGTTCACTTACTCAACACAAGTTGTAAGGAGAAAGGAATATTGCTTTAAGATATATCTCCAAAGCTGTTATTTTAGCTTCCACTGATGTTAACCTGTGCTTTCCTATGGCAGAATGGGGCTTTCCCCATGTGAAGTATACAGCATTGTAAAGCACTTATCATCCAAGGCATGCTTGTCCCAAACCAAGATTTGTGCCCCCTCATTTGAGCAACCCGGTCTCGTGAAAAGTGTCCCTACCCAAGGCAGAGGGTGTGAGAGACTGAAATGTTATGGCTAATGGCTTCAATATTATTATGAAAGACTTTTTGTCCCTTCTGGCAAAACTGTATAAAGAAGTTCTGACCACTGAAGCCCACCCCTCCCCAAATATGCCTCGACTGGAACTTTGGACTGTGAGTTAAGCAACCTTATGGAACTTGGGATAAGATAAAGATGACACTATTGTCCAATTATCTCAGGTCTAGGCAGAAGTAAACAAGGCTGAGGGAGAAGGATGTACCCACAAAGAAAGGCAGACACCTTCCCCTCTGCCACCCACCAGGGCAGCCCTTCTCACCAGTGCTTGTGCCTGCTGACCTCAGCTGTCCCACGGGAGAACCTCTCAGGTCTTTGTCTACTGGGAAGAAGCCAACCAAAGAAATTCTTTGAGATGACTCAAAAGGGCAGTTTGAAAGCAGTGTTGAGTGTCTAGAGGGAGAATCCTCATTAGTTAGATACCTAGACAGTACACCTTCTTAAAAAACGTTTTTCCTACCTTTTTCAGAATTTCTCAGGTTCCTCTTTTCTCCTAAAACAGGGAGTGAAAATGACAATAAAAGGTTAGAAGACAGGAGCTAAAAAAAAAAAAGCATACACAAGCCAGCAAAAGCCATTAAAATATTAAACGCCTTTCATAAGAATGGAACCTGCGAAAAATCAAACCACAAAGAAATGGCTATTACTTTTCTTATCTTGAAACTGCTTCTCTGGGCAGACTGGACACACCAAATTCTGACAGTGGCAGCAAATGTTGGTACTGAAGTTTCTGAGCACATATCCAATTAATTCCATCCACAATGTAACACATAAGAGAGGAGGGAAAAAACCCAGAAAGGAGGTAGTCAGATAGTATAAATTCCAGGTGAACATAACATTAAGAATAATAAACATTAAGAAGCCTGTGATAAACAGATCTAGTTGGGTTTTTTTGCCCAAAGGTAATTTTTATCAACTTTAGGCCTCAAGTTCCTCACAGTCAAAGAGGGGACACCTCAAAATTACAGAAGTCACAAAATAAAAATATTTCATAGGGTCATCATGCAAGTAGTCTTTCCACATTTCTTTCCTAAGTACCTTCCAATCTGGTTAATATTTTAATTAATTTTAATTAAATGTCCCCTGTGGAACAAATAGCCTAAATAGACCTCTTGTATCACTGGAGATGCATGATGGTTACAACAGAGTAGTTTTGACTCAACTTTTCAAAGACAAGATGGTTAACAACATGAAAAGGAAGTATCTCAATCTCTGAATCGCTAAGTATGAAGAAGAAGGATAAAATATTAGAGTAATATCAAAGAAAAAATGCATGTGATTTTCTACCTTCCTTTTTTCTGCCACAGAAACTTACTTGTTTCCTTCATCACATCAGAATTCAGTTCTAGGCTTTTTCACTATGTAGAAATAACATGCTCAAAACTAAACCAAACTAGACAAAAAATAAAAGTACCAAAAAACCCCCCACAAAAAACACTCAAACAATAAAAAAACAAAATGCACAAACAAACAAACAAACAAACAAATCCCCCCAACCAACAAATCAAATAACCAATGCCCATGAAAACAAAAACCCAAACTCCAAAAGTAAACAGCACATCCCTACAAACACACAGTGGTAGATAGATGTTTAATCTTTTTGTTGTTCTGGCTACAAACATGCACACAATTTGATCACCTGGCAGTAACTTATGAAAGAGAAATGAGGTTTTGAGTGTGAATCAGTAAAAATGCCTCCTCTCAGCAACAAAGCCATCCCTGGTGAGGATGCTGCATTTCCATTAGCAGACAATATGAAGCTACTGAAGGTTTGCTCTGTGCGCCTGTGCTTCAATTTTTCAAAGTGCTCTTAAACATTCCAGCTTACAGTGCCAGTGCATACTCATTTCATGAAGTAGTTACAGACCTTAAGAATAAGGAGTTAAATCACTTCACTAATTTCTACTTCTCTTCTGGGAGCCTGCACATCTAATAGGACAAAATACATTCACACCATAATGCATTTCTGATGTTCTCAATTACAGCAAATTGCTAAAACTTTTCAGCAGGAGTGTAAATCATGGTGTCATGAACACAACTAGTTTATTAAGCAGTGAGTTTCAGTGAGGAATCTTCTTTGAGAGCCCCACTTTAACTAAGAACACACTCCGATTTGGCAAACTTGGGCAATTCTTAAAAAGATAGCAAATGTAGAAAGTTTTGTTTGAAATACATTTAAAGGTAGTAAACCTAGTAGACACTTCCACATGGTTTTAAAGCTACAAAGGATTGATTAAAGAAAAGGATTCAGGTTCATTAAAATGTTCACAAGTAAGTAAGAGCAAGTCAGAGCACAATTAATAAGGCCATTGAGACAATTCTTAATGAAAAATCAGATACCATAGACCTTGGTTTGAATAGTTACTCTGTTTTTCTACTCATGGTAAGCATGGTCGGCAAACCTTGGGAAGAATTTTCTTTGAATTCTTTGTCACCATCCGAAGTTTAGACAATGAGAAACTGTGGGCAGATAAAACTGACTTTTGTGAATGCTATTAAAAATTCACCATAGACATCACATCTGATGAGGCAACAACTGATCACAGAATCAGTAAGGCTGGAAAAGACCTTCAAGATCACAGAGTCCAACCTTTGATCAAACACAACCATGTGCTAAATCATTTCTTGAACACTTACAAGGATGGTTACTCCAACACCTCTCTGGGTAGCCTGTTCCAATGCTTAATCACCCTTCCAGTGAAAACTTTTTCCTGCTGTCCAATCTTAAGCTCCCCTCATTGCAGCTTGAGGCCATTTCCCTTTGTCCTGTTACTGGTTACCTGGGAGAAGAGGCTGACCCCCACCTGGCCACAGCTTCTTTTCGGGTGATTGTAGAGAGTGATAGGATCTCTCCTGAGCCTCCTTTTCTCTGCACTAACAAGCCCAGCTCCCTCAGACGCCACTCATATGACTAACTCTTCAGACCCTTCACCAGCTCTGTTGCCATTCTCTGGACATGCTCCAGCCCCTCAATGTCCTCTTGTAGTGAGGTGTGGCCTCCCAGCCCTGCTCCTGCTGGCCACAGTATTGCTGATCCAAACCAGGATGCCTTTGGCCTTCTCGGACACCTGGGCACACCCTGGTTTGTGTTTGGTTTCTGCCAACCAGCATCCCCAGGTCCTTTTGCACCAGGCCACTTTCCAGCCACCCTGTCCCCAGCCTGTAGCACTGCATGGGGTTGTTGTGACCCAAGTGTAGGACCTGGCATTTGGCTGTGTTTCCCAAGTGTAGGACCTTAGATATTTGGATCCAGCCCAGATCCCTCTGCAGAGCCTTCCTACCCTCCAGCAGATCCATACTCCCACAGAGTCTGCAAACTTACTAAGGGGGCAGTTGATTGTCTCATACAGATCATCAATAAAGGTTTTAAGCAGGAGTATCCCACGACTGAGCCCCAAAGGAAACCACCAGTGACCAGTGACCAGCTGAGTGTATCTCCATTCACCACAACCTTCTTAGACCTGGCCATCCAGCCAGTTTCTTACTCAGCCAACAGTGCACCTGTCCAAGCCATGAGCAGCCTGTTCCTCCAGGAGAATGCTGTGGGAAATGGTGTCAAAGACTTTACTGGAGTCCAGGTAGACTCCCAAAGCCTTTCCCTCATCCACTAGGCAGGTCACTTGATCATAAAAGGAGATCAGGTTAGTCAAGCAGGACCCATGTAAATGACCTTAATAGAAATTACAAAGATGGCAGGTTTCACATTATTACCACAGTACTGCTTTCATTTTCAGGAAAATTTTGACCTTTAGAAATTATCTTAGATTATCCTGTTAGGGATCTGTCTTCAGATTAAAAAAAAATAATGCAGGCCTACCAAAGCTATGTTCTTATAACAGCATCTCATTTCCATGATAACAACAAAATAAATTTGTGGTAGATGTGACCTATGCAGCTTCTTCTGACAAGCAGACACTTAGTATACATATATTTGTCTTGAATTTTTCCATTCCATAAAATGTGGGACAATTTTCCTAAAAGCTTCACAATAAAATTAAACATTGCATAAAGAAATATGCCAGTAACTCATTTCACAATCACTTTCATTCACTAAATTGAGCTACAGTTTTATCTGTTGGTACAATTCTCCTAAGTGAAAAAGTCTAAATAAAGCACATGATACTTTAAAAAACTAACAAAAATTTGAGTTGAAATATTTTTCAGCTATTTGAATGGACACATTAACAAGCAGATCCCTCTACAACTAAAGGTTCCCTTCTCAGAATTACATGCCCTTCTCAGAATCACCAGTTCCAAGAACACTGATTAACAAAACCTTTCCAGTGAGAGAAATTCCAGCAGGAATGGAGAACAAGAAAATCATAATGAGTCAGAATTCTTGCTTAGAATATGCATTGATAAAATCTGCCTTTCCCTGTAAAAAAATGCATACATACTTTTGCAGCCCCAAAAGAATCCCCCAATATCCCTCATTTTGGGATTTAGAGTAGAGCGTCCAATACTTCTTACATTTGAGGCCACAGTCAAAGAATCCAGACAAAAAACCACACAAGTTATTAGAATACGGAAGTGCTATATCTAGATTATGCTAGTCAGCCACAGGGGACCAAAGTTCCTCATTTCAGCATCCATTCCAGCACTACCCTTTAATTCCTGTGAAACACAAATTCTGTCTCAGAGGAAGATCTTTAAATGACAGACTATAAATTCAAAACCAGGCAGACAAGTTTAGGGGAAAGTTATATATTTTAATTACATAGGCTTAAGAAATGCAGTTCAACATACAGTTAATTTCAGTGACAGGACTATGAAAACCAAAGTCTCTCTCTCATTAACTACATATTTTTATTTCTTAACATAAAGAATTTTACAGAATTAACAAGATGTATTATATTGAAAAGCATAACAGTCAAAACATTTGAAATAGAATACTTTAATTTATGATTTAATTTTTGTTGTGGCAGAGATGGTTGTTTTGAGCCTTTTAAAAAAATACTTTGCTGTTTTATACTTTCAGAGTAGATAGGAAATGCTATATATCAGTTTGACAAAATATATAATTGCTATGCTTTAGTTTAAAAATCCCAGCAATATAAAGAAAACAGATATTTAAACATAAATTACTTTTTTTGAAAACCAATTATCAAAATACAGGAAAGGAAGATATGCTTTACAAAGTACATTTGTGATTACTAAAACCTTTGAGATTCAGTGCTCATCTTCGGATGCCTGACCAAAATGACAAAGCAAGATCAGTCAAGATGGTGCACAGACAAGGGGTTAAATGCTGTGAACATCTCTGCACTTTCAGTAGAGCAGACATCCTCAAAACTGGAAAAGAAATGCCTGCTCTCTGTCAAGCTAAGTACCAGCATAAGAAAAGATAAGAGAGACAAAGAATGTGAAAAGAAAATTTCCGAAGAAAACCACCATTCATGTTTATGAAGTCAAATCTTTTCACAATAAATCATAAAACAAAATTTTCTCTCCCACATACCCCTTCAGGCATTTTAGTATTCTAATTCCCTCTTATTTTAAAATAGGACACTTTATTTTAATATAAAAAAATACGGCTTTTGGTATAGGAAACAGCCTTAATAATTTCCAGTGAAAAGACATGAGCAGCATTTTTATTAGAAGAGTAGCTAACATAATTCAACAGACACTCCATGAAATTTGCCATGTATTATTCTGAAAGCATCTAAACTTTTCTGTCCCTGAAATCAGTTTAAGATGCTAATTATAAAGTAATGCACATCAAGACTAAATCCTCTGTTATTAGCCACTCCTTGTTTAGACATGTCCCTTATTCTTTTCTGCCATCTTCCATTCTAAATTCCCCATGAATTCCTTAAGATATTAACAAAATCATCATCACCCACAATTCCAAAACTTAATCCTTCATAGTAATCTTCGAACTCAGAATAGGACACTTCACTGGGGTTGCTGCAGGACTCTCCTAATGCTTCTAGAAATGATGATTGAATTTCTTCTTCTGCAGTTTTGCCTGTGAAAGTATATTTTTCTATTAAATACATTTTAAAGAAGAGTGAATATGTAGTGTTTAATATACTTCAGGCAAGAAATTTTCAAATTTTAGCTTGCCAATATTTTTTTGGCATGACCAAATTCATTATGTGAGAATTAAGTCATTGGCTCACTTATTACCACCTGTAGAAATTACCTTACTTTAATAGCGTGATAGAATTAAGTATCAACAGAAAACATGGGGTCACTGCAATTAATTATGAGATCAGGAAATTTTTTTTCTTCAAATGACTGTAAAAGCTGCATAATGCATTTGTAAATTAAAATTCTGAAATTATCTTGTAACAAAGCATAAGTTTGCTGTAATAAAACTTCAGAGTTCTGGGAAAACTTTGAGATGGAAATTGGCATTTAAAAGTGTTCTGCAATTTATCTGTGTCCCAGCAATTTTATAAAGATAATACTCAAGATGACTTCATAGCATTGAGAAAAAATAGTACAGAAAACATGGCATTGCAGAATTGGAAAAAAATCACATATAGTACCCTTATACCCCCATGTGACTTCATGTGTTACCATTAAAATCACTGGCAATACAAAAAAAAAATCCTTCTTCTACAGGTAAAAAAGAAAGGGCCATGACACCATGGAGACTTTCACAGTGACTAGTTTGGCATATGGAGGTATTGTTTTTTAAAAGTGACATACAAATATTTAAACTCCTATTTTTTCAATGGCAGACTTTGAACATTTTTGAGAATCCTGAAAAAATAATGAAGAAACCAACATTTCCTCTGTAAAAGATGACAAACCTGTCCCAGAAATAAATTTGAGTTCCTTCTGAGTAAATTATTCAAGTGCTGTGTACATTCCATGTCAGTTGGGATCTTTGCATATTTTGATGGATAACAGTAATGTGAAAATGAGAGTATCCTAGTAAGTGAAAATTATTAGTATCATATTTGCCACTGATAACTTACTGATGAAAGCTGAGAAATAACTGCTTACAGAGGTGGGAAAAAGAACTATTCTGCATACAGGCAGTATTAGCAGCTTGATAAATAACAAGTATTAAAATTGTGTATATTAACTCCATTACTACTTATAGTTATTTTCTGGAGAGGCTTATTTTAAGTCCTCAGATGAAAAAAAGTTCTCCTTTAACAGCTCAAGTTTAAGTAAATATGAAAACAGTTTTATATCCAAAGAGTTTCTGGATCTGCTGTCTCTGCTAAGATGACTCCTGTAGTTTGAGATTTTTATTTGTTTGTTTGTTTGTTCATGAGAATTACCTGCCAATACTAGAGGATGTTTCTTTGCACAGTAACATTTTCTGACATCTACCATAGGCACACTCCCAGTTTTGTTGAAATCTAGTTTCATATAAGCCTATGGGGGAAAAAAAGAATTTCATATATGCATTTCAGAGAAAAAAAAAATGTGGAGAGATTAAAAGATCAAATACACTTAACAATCTAACACATACTTTTAGATCTTGTGCAATGGATTATGTCAATTTACCTATTTTATGTAAGGCACCAGATACCAGAAAATCATTCTACATTATGCAGTTTCAACAGCTTTCACATCAAATATGTGTCCCCCTGGTCAGCAAAAAAAAAAAAAAAAAAAAAAATTGTCCTCTCTCCCTAATTTCTAGCTCATCCTTAGAATCAGAAGTTTAGCTGCTTCCCTTCTGCCTCCTCCAATTATCAAAATTCCGCCTCATTCTGACAGAAGCTTCCACACAGCCTCTCCAGCACTGCTAGCAGCAGCTTCATTTTCATTTCAGTTTACTCAAATACCATGCTTGATACATAAGGCTAGGAGAGTCACATCCTCCATGATTAAAAACATGAAAGTATATGTCATTTTTCTTGATCTTGATGTCCAGTTGCTGCTCCTTGGGCTGGTTTGTGATCAGTGTCTGATACTGAAAACATCTCCACATTAGATTACAGACAAATAACAAGTGGCATTTCACATATAACGTCTCACAAATATAATGACTCTTACTGTAGGTCTCAAAGGAGACAAGTATTACTGCCTCCTATTTCAGGCACTGCGGGAAGAAACTCTACTACACATGTAGATTTGCCAAAATATGTCATTTGCCAAAATAAGAAAACAGATTTCCGGAAGACATTGTCTCAGGACGCCAGGCACTTCATGCATGGGACTGAACTATAAGAATAGCACATATGCATGAAAACTCAAAATAATAAAGGAATTAATCCTAGAATTTAAAGTGAACTAACTTAACAATGGAACAATGTGGAGTCCACTAATTTACCTTTCTGTTGAGAAACTGATCTGAAACTTCAAGAAGTCAATTTCCAGATACAGAACTTATGAAAAACGACAACAAAACCCAACAACTAGAATATGATGAGTAACTAATGCCAAAGTTAGACTGCAAAATATTTACACATTATGTATCTGCAATAAAACTTACTTTTCTTACAAATGCTTTTCTATATTCATTCATTTCTCCAAATATGGCATGAGTAAATTCTCCATAGTTGACCTTATCACTCTTGTTATCATCAAGAATAAGCCATAAGGATTCAAAGTCCTGAAATTTAAAAATATTTTGCCCAAGTCCGTCACTATATCCTGAAATAGAACAATTTCTATAATGGGAAATTACAGAATTCTCACAAAACCCCCCCAAATTTCTAGATCCAAACTCACACAAAGATTTTTAAAAATAAGATGTCATCAGCGATCACTGATGACCATAATTTACATTATTCGCAGTTCTGATAGATGTGAGCTACTTTAGCAACATAATATAGAAAACAAAGAAAAAACCTAAGTAAAGAGTGTAAACTAATTTTTTTTTAAGACTAAAGAGAAAAAATGTGCTGCAATCACACTTGGCTTCTTTATGTCATGATGTAAAAAGATGACAAGTTTTAAAATACATTATTTTTTATTTTTAAGAACTTCACATAGAACTGAATGCAGAAATGCCAGCATACCCTAATGGGGAAAAAAAAAAACCCAAAGGAAAACAAGCACAACCCAGGTATTAAACTACAGATTTAAGCAAAGAAAAGAAGCAATTCCATAAATTAAGAAAGATAATACCCATGTTTATAGTTTCAGCTAGACTCACCCCTTCAGGCATTTCCAAATGGAATACTTTTAGAGCTTCTTTCAAGGTTGCCTTAGAGAGAAAGCCACTTCTGTTCTTGTCTATTTGTCGGAAATATTTTCCCAAGCCTGTTATAACCTGAACTCCTCTTTTACTTAGTGTTTTTCTGAATGTACCTGAGGATTTAGAGAAATAAAGGACATGGCATTTACCTGAAGTTGTCCACTTGCTATGGAGACAATATAGAAGTAAAGAACACCATTTCTACATATGATGGTGCTGGTTAGAAAGACATGCCCATGCATTCGGGCTCCCTTGTCTTTGGTGAAAGAATGCCAGTCCAAAAGGAAACCATCAATTATTTAACATTGGAGTGAAAATCATGCTCTAACAAGCAATATCTAACCAACTTTTTTCAGCGACCACAATAAGGAAAGAAAAAATGGCAATTGCCCTCTCAAACTGTAAACTGCCTACTTCTGTGAGAACTGATGACATGCCATGATTTAACATACAAAGTAACTTTGGAACAGCCACTTCAGAGCAATACAAAAATTCCATTATGAGACACAGAGTTTCTTCTTTATTCTACAAACTTGTTAAGTACATGTGGAAACGAGAACAAACATGACTAATTTGGAAAAAATCATTCCCAAATTATAAGCAATTTCTATGGTAAGACTTATGAAAGTCTTCAGCTAGCATATTCACCTAGGGATGTCAGAGTTTCTCAGCATACTCTGTTAACAGAAGTCACCTGCTATTACCTTCAAATTCTTTGTATCTACAATTTCAAGGCAAATAGAGGAAAGGTAAAAGAAGGAGGTTTTTTCCAGTGATGCCGAAACTCAGATGTATGTTAAAGGTGCCTTGAAGTACACGCACACAACATTCTTCCAGGCCACACCAGCAAACCTTAGATGTAATCAGATAACTAAAAAGTCAGCTTGTGTCTATTATGCAAGGGGAAAAATGGAATAATTAGATTTTAAAATAACCCTAATTATTATTCCAACTGTTTTTTTAAGATTCTAGTGACCAAAGAGTGCCTACTTAAAGGAGGTTTAGTTAATGACAGTAAACAGGGGAGATTAAATAAACTGTGAGCTACTCAGATCAACCATTTCTGTTGACATGGATACAAAAATAATGCCTACTTTGTTTGTATACAGATGTACAAACATCTTTCCATAATCTTCAACAAAGAACTATGCCTTTGTCCTAAAGACTGTAGATTGCAACGTGGTAGAATTAATTTACACATTCCAGAGTACACTACACAATTATACTCATGATTTTTAAAAAGCATAATAATAGAGAATATCAAAATGCAACTTATTAATGTATAGAAATGATGGCCAAAAGAAGTATCTATCACAATATTAATGGAAGAAATTAGATGGCATTTGTACACTTGGCCAATAACAAATTTAATGTCAATGTAACATAGCATCAGCGTAAAATTTCAGAATTTTTTTTCAGAGATTATGTCAACACAGAGATTGACCTTGTATTGATTACATTCATAATTACTCTGTACATTCTGCTCAGTCTTTACCCAGAGCGCTTATTTGAAAAGATAGGAGAAAGTTTTCTTATGACTGATGTGTGCTGATATCAGATTCTAATAATATTCTGATAAATATCCAACTTTTGTTTAATTTAATTTACACAAGTAAAACCTTCATAGCATTGGTCATTGCATTGAGCTGTAAAGACAGAGATACAGAAATTAAAAATAAATGAGTTCTGGTAGATACAAACCTTGAATCTTCTTGAGAACTTTACTGTCATCAACCCCTTGCCTGGAGCACTCTTCCTTGAGTTCCTGAGAAGAAGCTCTAAAGAAGTGAAATTCTTTAGTTGATTGGTGAAATTACATGTAGTATGACTATATTCAAAACAGATGTAGTTAAGAAATCCCAACCTGCCCAACTTTATATTTACTTCATATACTACCCTTATAAGCACAACATCCAATTGCTTGAGTTTGAGAGGGCACTCACAAAAGTCCTTGTTGACCAGCTGCAGATATGCAGAAATTATTTTCTAACAATATTAACTGGCATCTCCTCTACTAATTCATTGACCATGGATGATTCCTCCCATGCATAAAATCTTCAGAAGTTTAGTTCAGTCCTAATCTCATACCACTACAAAAGTTTGTTAAAGCAGCCACATCTAACCACAAGGAAAATAACTTGAAATACTTTTCAAATCTCTCTATAGAACACAAATAGCAAAAGTGTAGACCAAAAGTAGAGATTATGGTTAAATGTTGTGGGTTTTTTTGTGCTAAGGTCCTTTCTGAGAAGGGCTTCCCACAAGCCTTCATCTGAAATTACTATAAAGGTTGATAAAAAAATATTGTGAAAGAACCTATTGGTAAAAAAAAAACCCAAACAAACCAAACAAAAAAACTCCTACAATTATTTTAATAAGAATATTAGAAAAAAATGGAAAAGCATTATTGCGAACTCTGAGCTGCATGCTCACCAGTGTTTTGCCATGACATACTCCTCCTTCTTTGGCTTTCTGAGGCCAAAGATCTGCTATCTAGTAGGACTTTTCATCTCTACTTTGGGTACCTCCCATTATGAAGTCCCTAAAAGCTCATCTACATCATATCACCTAAACTGGAAAGTCAACAACCACCTGCAGAGAACACATGTAAACCAAAAGATTCATGTTTGTGACAGAAGGGCATAGCTGCTCCTGGGAACCTGCAGTAGATGTTTTGGACTGTAACTGAACAGGATTTTTTGTCAGTAATGAAGGTAAGAGGACTCAATTCAAGAGTTTTGCACCAGCGTGTAGAGAGCTCAGTGACATCCTCATACAGAATAAAAAGACGGACTGAAATTTAATCACTAATGGAAAGAATACAGAGAGACTATAAAAAAGGAAATAATCTATTCCACCACAGGTAGCACAAAATCCAAAATTACAACCCATTGAGTAGGTCTTCTTTCTGGTTCTTCTATTCAGAGATAACATTGGTTCACCTTCAAATTTCAGAGATATAAGAACAGCAACAAATGAAAGAAAAAGCTGTTTACTTGAATGATGGGCTTCTGAAATGTAAAATGTCTTACATAAACTATCTGAAATTAAACTATCTCGTGTTTTATTTCACTGAAACCTTGCCAAGAGGGAACAATTAGCACTAAGCATCATACAACTATACAGTTCTAGAACCAATTAAACTTGAATTTACTGTTCTATGCACTGTTAGCTTGGCTATGGCTCCTTTGCAAAGCTTTCAATCTAAAGGGACTTTAAGTGAATATTACCATATCTGAGAACAAGCTTCATGTGTCTAAACACTTGCAGAAAGAAAATAATAGTCAAGTTCTGCTAACAAAGTAGTCTTTAGATACTGAGCATGTTTAATTGAGATTAAAATTTTTCTCTTCCTAATCAGGAGGGATCGAAGTATAAGACATAGGAGGAGAGGCTGGGAGAGCTGGGACTGTTTAGCCTGGAGAATAGAAGCCTTGAGGGATCTTACCCTCAAGTATGTATGAATATCTGACAGAAAGGAATAAAGAAAACTGAGCAGGCTCTGCTCAGTGGTGCCTGTTGACAAGACAAGAGGCAATGAGTACAAACTAAAATGGGAGGTATATGATTTGTATATAAAAACATGTGGCCTCAAACAAAGCAAATAAAACAGCTTCCCATTTCAATTCTTACTTCAAAATTACTTCTTACCATTCTAGGAAGTTACTGAACTACACAAAATCCTCTAACATCTACAACTAATTTTTCCTAAGAACAGCCTAAATATGGATTCCGTTTTTAGCAGTATAAGTAATAAGGTATTAGGAGCTCAAAAAAAAGTTTGTTTTTTTTTTTTGCTTAAGGAAGGAAAAGTGTTTTGAAAAGCAGTTAGCAATTACTTCAGATAATCCATAGCTGCTTCATCAATACTTATCACACGAAGGGTGAAGATGGGGCTCTGCTTAACACTTTCTGGGAGGTTATGATCAGCACTTTGGAAAGTCAGATTGGCTCCCTGTTGGTAAAGCACACCATGGTTTAAAAATAGGTCATATATTTCATTAATAGGGGGGAAGGTGTAAGAAGGAAAAGCAGCAAACTAAAAGAAAAGAAGAATAAAAGAATGAAGTAGCTCTAACTGTAATACGCGGGCAGGCTTGGTTTACAATGTCTCCAAAACTCATGAATTTGGAAGGAGGAGATGGAGACACTGTTACTGTGCAAGGGTCTCAACCACTTGGACTTTGTGAGAGATCAGCATATCTTAATGTCAGCCCAGAAAGCAGGATTGCAGATATGGAGATTCACAGACACAGCATCATTTCAAAGAGCTACTGAACTCAATGCAGTACATTTTCTGGATGATTTTATGATGCATCTTTATTCAGAATACATTTCCATCTGCAGGCTGAAAAAACACACATGACAAAATACGAAAATCCCAACAAGTAGCTTTATCTTCCATATCATAACCTCATATATTTAATCTTCAAAATTCTTCGGTGGTTGTGTAGGCAGTTAGGATAGGCATATGATTAGACAAAACACACTAAAACTAATGTTGACTTCTTTTACCTTCTACATTTCTCACAAACCCAGTTTTTCCTCTAAACTTCAGATTTGCAGGAGCATGTGAAGAATTTGGTGAAAACAGTCTGTACTTGAAAACATGCTCAAATATTTATAAACCATGAACACTTTACCCAGTACAGAAGTACAGCAGTACAGAAGGTGCACTATTTTTTTTTTTAACAGCCATCAGAATTAGCTGGTAGACAAAGCTTAACATAGTTTCATACACTTGTTCTAAGCATCTGGTCGTTTACTTCAAACTGTAGGTTAAAAACAATTAACCTGCAATTTCTTCATGTTTAAAAAATATTTAATCATTGCCTCGAGCTAAAAATGCCAGCAGACCTTGCAAAGATAATTTATTTCTAACAAGTACTTTGGTCTAGCTCCTCTTCAGGACTCTCCTTCCCGAGTGGATCATTTCGCCCGAAACGGGTTCGCACTGTCAGCAGTCCTGTGCCCTCTAGGGGGAAAACTGCAAACTACAGCTTAATCTGAAGCTAAACTGGCAACCTCTGAACACGGGACAACAAAACGGTCCAGACCTTCGAAAACCTTTAATTCAAAAACGTCACTGAAGGGGGAGACCTTTGGTCTTCCCAGAAGGCTAGATCATAATTTACAATTCAAATATACAAATATTACCTTCAAAAAATAGTTTTACATTCAGCATAAGAATACGTACAATGTAGAAGTCACTAAGATCATAAGCTTTTCCCTTTCTTTGCCCACGCTGATGTTGATAAACTCCCTTCTGAATGAAAGGCAAGGCATTTTTCCTGCAAAATAATTCAAAACTGGTACTAAAACAATTAAACTTATTTAAACTTCTTAGATAACAGTGAAATATGTTTTTTAAAATCCTTTTAAAAAGTAATTAATCCTACCTGTTTTTTCCAAACTGTCGAAATTCATACACAGTAAGGGATTTGTCATACGCAAAAAAAAATCCAATCAACTCCCTGCATGCATCATGACCATTTCTAGAAGGAAAATTGAAAAGCACTTTTATGTTTTCCATCTATATAAATCAAATTCAACCCAAACAGAAGTAACATTTCTTTTGGAATCAGAATGGTTTGAGTTGGAAGGGACCTTAAAGATCATGTAGTTCCAAAATCCCTGGCATGAGCCAGGACACCTTCCACTGGAAAAACAGGCTGCTCAGAGCTCCCTTCAGTCTGGCCTTGAACATTTGCAGGCATGGGACATCCACAGCTTCTCTGTGCAAGCTGTTCCAGTGCCTCACCACCCTCACAGGAAACAATTTCTTCCTAATATCTAATCTAAACATGCCTGCTTTTAGTTTGAAGCCATTCCCCCTTGTCCTATTACTACACACCCTTTTAAAAAGTCCCACTCCAACTTTCCTGCAGCCTTCCTGTAGGCACTGCAAGAGGGTCTCCCTGGAGCCTTCCCTTCTCCTGACTGGGCAATTCAACTCTCTCAACCTATCATCATAAGAAGGCTGCTCTCAGCATCCATTTAATTTCCAATGCTGCATGCTGTACAATTTATTTTTTTTAAAGAGCTCTTTGACTACTTTCTCTAACCCACCATGAAATTCAGCTTGGGGATTTGATCACATATTTTAATTCAATCCATTTTCCATAATGCTAAAAACACCTCTTGAGTCTTCATGTTTTAGTATGCCAATATAATTTTCACTGATTAACTAAAGGATTACATACACCAGGACTACTGCATTCATTGAGGTATTTGAAAGTATATTGCTGAATACTCAGCTGTGTCTAGCAAGTATACAGCTCACAGCTGCAGAAAAGTATCACTTTCAAAACAGATAAATATGTTTATGCTACCATTACTCAAATCAGAACAGTTTCAAAAATGCTCTTGAATTTAATATGAACAAGTTGCAAAGCCATTACTACTTGCAGAAGTGGCCACATCTAAGGTAAGGCTAAAATAATTTTAATCAACTGAGATGCAACAGCCAAAAGCATTATTTTACACAGTCCCTATGCTAACTGTCTTGAATAGAGTGATGGGTATGATAGCAACACAACGTTGCTTACAGATATTAACATTGTACACTATCCATAGCCATGACAAAATTGGTACTACACACAGACACTCACATGTACTTTTTTTCTTCAACACAGGGAGCAGAAACATTCAGTGCAATTAATCAGATCAAGAGAGTAATCCTCATTCACAAATTCAGAGCACTGAAAAGCTTCACAAAATTTGTGATTACCTCGATATAATCCTACTATCAAAGCGTAGCTTGTTGGAGAGCAAGTTCTCAGTTAGCCCTGATTTGGTCCTTATTCTGTGAAAATAATGCAGCATGTTAATGATACCTATATGCTCACAGATAAATGTTACGTAAAACTCAACCATTTCCAAACAGCAAAAAACCATGAAATACGGTATCCTTGGCAACTGGCTGAGGAGATGATCCTTTGTAGTTGAATTAGAAAGCAACTCAGGGCTGTAAAGTGTTCTGATATTATATAATATGAGAGCACATTCACAGAGAACATAGATATGAATGGGAAATTTTGTTTTCATACACTTATATAAAGAATTAACCTTTACCACTCACCATACTTCCATGAACCATTGCATTCTCTTGCAAAAATACTCAGGTTGGGGAATTTTAACCTACCTAAATATTTTATATTGGCCCTATTACTAGTTCCAGAAATGGAGATTTGTCTATATGATGGATTTAAGAAATTGAGACTGGTTTTGTTGTCTTTTTTCTTTTTTTAAGAATACAAAGGTGACAATTGATGAGAAAGACTTTCGATCAGGATGTTAAAATGCACAAAGCAGAAATACTTGCCTGAATGTTTGGAAAAATTAACAGAACAAAACTCAGATCTGCAAATTCATTTAATTTTATGGATCATGGTGTTTCCTCAGGTTTTTTAAATCCTCAGAGTGACTAGTTCAATGCTGACAGTCCAGGAATGTAATTTAAATACCAGTAGGGTTAATTATTGCAGCAGAAATCAAAACATGAAGGAAAATTATGATTATATTGTGAAGATCTACATTAGCATTTACAGATGCATATTTATGCAATTTATGCACCTAAGGATGGGAATATTTAAAAGCATATTGACAGGATTGCAACCACTTGGAAAAGGCTGCCAAATCCTTGAGATGAATAACATCAATATAAACTTAACAATGTTCTCCCAGGTTTTATAAATTCTATGAATAAATCATAATACACAGAGAATTCACATAAAAAGGCCCTGTGATCTCACTAGGCAATAATAAGCACAGGAAACCTATGAAAAAGCTCACATGAAGCTGGTAGATTCAAGCCAAATACAGAACATCTGGAAAGGCTAACAGAATTCACAGATCTAAAAAAAAATAAAATAATAAACAGCAGAAAATTTATTTTTATAAACTTACTTTGTTTCATGGAGTATCCTTTTCCTAAAACGTATTGGTGCTATCCCAGTTCCCAGAAGTCCTTGAGCTTCCTTGCAAGCATCAGAATGTGTGGACTGCTCTGGATCACTTATAACAGCTCTGACCACAAAGAGCAGGGAAAAGCCCTCTGACTATTAGGATGGCTGAATTTCAGCTCTTACATATTTTTTATGCAGAAAAGAAAACACCCAAAAATAATACGGTAATACAGTCTTGGAATTATCCATTAAGCTTGCATAAATTTATGGACCAAATTTTTTTTTGTTTCTACAAATTCTTACGTCTATTTCTTGAAATCAAACATATGCAATGATATTCTGGCAGTGCACTGCTTTGTAGTAATGTTATATGCAGGTATGTATTATTTAAAGTATATTTTATATATCTTCATATAAATAAATCTTAGTATTATGAAGGCATGTGGGGTTTTTCATAATTTTGACTATTTCTGTAAATATTCCATCAGTGATGTTCTTTAACCATGGCTCCCTCCAATACCAGTGATATCAGTTACTAGCACTGGCCAGTGACATCACCTCAGAATTATGGAAGAGTGTAGGTTTGAAGGGACCTTAAAGATGACTTAGTGCCAACCCCCATGCTGTGGGCAGGACACCTTTCACTAGACCAAGGCTCCTCAGAACCTCATCCAATTTGTCATCCAACAAAAACATTGGCACTTACTCCCTCAAAATGCTAACTACACAGCTGAGAGGATCTCAAAGTCCCAACAAGCAGAAAAGAAACAGATGAACTGGGTGTTGAACATTTTGATATTCTCTGGATCAGTTCAACAAGTAAACAAAAGGAGAGACCCTTCAAAAATAAATGAGATGCTTGTTATGCTATTGAAATGGTTATCAGAAGGGAAAAAATAATTTTGCATGGCTATTATAGTTTTCTAAACTTGTTCTCTGATCTATACAGATACATCTTTGTACACATCAGTTACACTGATTTAACTGCAAGATTTGCTCTACTAAAAAATATTCAAAACACCTTTGTATTTCCTTTAATAACCTTTTTTCATGCAACAGTTTTGAATGAATCTTTTCCGATTAACATCCTGATATCTGATACCAATTTGTTTAGAAATACTGGCAGAGTTATATTTGGAACATAAACAGAGAGACTTTTTAAATTAAATCTTCATCCTGATGCAGCTGCAGCACTACTGAATATTGTTTTGACATTATCAACAGAAGAGTTCAGAGAAGGAGAAGGAATACAAGGAAAAAATAAGTCAAAGCAGCAGAAGGAGGTTAAACACAGAATGGGCATCCATGATTCAAGATGCCCAAAGCTGTACGTTTAATGCATCAGTTGTACTGAAACACTTCAACAATAACGAGTATATTTTTAAGATCACCCCTGTAATAATCTTTAAAGGGATATTACACAGGCCAAGCACTTACCTGAAAATTGTGAGTTTCTACCCTGTATAGTTTCATAATTTTAATCCTGATAAATGAGGATTAAAATTGGAATTTAACATTGTGTTTTCCTCAGGCAACCTTCTTGTCATGTCAGCTTTTAAATAGCGTAAAAGTGTTAATAGACTTTTAAACAATATAGGTCATTTAAACTGCCATTGTAACAGAAACAAAGAAAAACTAAAATGGTGAAGTGCAACAACATTTCACCCTCAAAATCTTAGGATCTGATGGGCTGGAACACCAGTGCAGATTACTCCAGTGATTGTAAACTATGCACAGAATGCAAAATAATCTAGACATACCCACAGATAATTTTTAGTAAGTGTAAAGTAACATAAAACTATATTAAACTAGCTTGCATCTTCTTATATTGTCATAACCAGACAGCTTGCATAAAGCCCTGAATTATTAAAGCATGCTTAAAATAGAGGGATCTTTCTGCACAGAAGCAATGCTTTCTTGAAGCTAAAGGGATAGCAACGAAGGCAGGAGATCTTACTGTACAACATGGATCAACTCAAGTTATAATTGTGCCTTTTTTTCCTACATGGACAGTATTGGTATAATAGTCCTTTGTGCCTGAACGATGCTATGCCAGTATTAATAAAGGATTAATAAGTATTTATAAAGCCAAGATTTTCAGAAAGAACAATAAATATTGAGGATGTGTAATTTATAACATCAGGCATCCATATATTTTCTTGAGGTGCAAGAGACTATTGTAAATACCTTAACATAGGTTCAAGTATAAAATTAAAAATTATTTCCAGAAAAAATTACATACACATGGCACTTTAAACTGATATTTTAAGTTGCATTTAAAAGATTTTTCTCTTAGAGAATTTTTGCAAATAATACTGCTGCATAGGATTGCATAGACTTGGAACAAGATGACCAAAACATCTCTTAAGCAACAAAAGCCAAATATTAACAGATCTAAATTCTTCTGTATAGAAAATTGAAATTTTACACTATAAATTCATTTACCTACATAATTGATCCACCATTACTTGTTCTACAACAGCCTGTTTTCTCCTCTCTGCAGCAACATCCTCCTGCAATGAAAAACTGGCTGGGAACAAATGAAATAAATAACAGCAGGCACTTCAAATAATAAGTCACCCTTTAAGACAGCATTCAGAGGTAACAAACTTAGCCATGCCACAATTAATATTTTTTTACATTTTTAATAGATTTCTATTTGCATAAAAAATAGACATATAATATTCTCTGCTACACACTTGATTTGTCTATGCATATTAGTTGTAATAAATATGAGAATTCTCGTATTTGACAGACAAAATCCTTATTTCTATATTGTTTCCAATACATTCTGTAAGTACAATAGAGCCTGAGAAGACTCACATTATTCCAGGTTTTATGGGTGACACAGATTCCAACTAAGAGAATAAAACTTTACCTCCAGCAATATTTAGTCAAAAAAATTCTTTAAAGACTTAGTCTCAGTTGTAAGATTTTTCTTTCCTGCATGCCACAACAATTTTCTGCTGAGACAGGTCAATCTGAAAAACCTTTCAGGAAATATCATCCAAAAGGGGAAAGGGGATTTAACATGATCTTCTTATTATTTTTTATTAGAGTAACATTGAACCATAACCTTGTGCCATTCACTGTAAAGTGTACAGGCGTTGATCATAACCTGTTACACAGAGAAAAGCCAAAGCACAAGAGGATGGCCCAGGATAGTATGGAGTCCACCAGCGATCAGGCCTCAGCACCTCTCTTTATCTTCCACTGAACTTTTTTACTGCATTTAAATTTGCTTTTTATTCCAAAAAACTAATTTTATATATGAGAAAATAGAGATTATTTTTATTGAGGGGTGTATGCAACCTTACATATTTTTAGATATTATGAAACAAATTAATTATGATATTTCTTTGAATATTACATCACTGAGTGTAATCTTTCATGAAACATCTTTCATTCTGCTCTCAGACAAAAGCTCTACTATGAAATTATAAAAATGCAGAAGGCAGAGGCAAACATTGAACTTGCAGCAGCTCTCACTGTTAAAAAAGTCGTAACTGTTGTTCCCTAAATATGAGCATCCAGAGAAAATCAATCTTCTCCAGAGCTTATATATGACATGTCTTGGCAATGGACTGTGAATCACAAAACCACAGAACAAACTGAACTGGAAGTGACCTACAAAGAGCATTGAGTCCAACCCCTGGCACCACACAGGACCATCCCTGAGTGCCATGTGCCCACAAGCATTGTCCAAACACTTCTTGAACTGTCAGGTTTGGTGCTGTGAGCACTTCTCTGGGGAGCCTGTTCTGGTGCCCAACCACACTCTGAGTGAAGAACCTTTTTTGATATCCACTCTAATCCTCCCCTGACACAACTTCAAACCATTCCCTTGGGTCCTGTCACTGATCACAAGAGTGAAGAGATCGGTACCTGTCACACCTCTTCCCCTCATAAGATGTTGAAGACCACACTGAGGTCTCCCCTCAGTCTCCTCCAGGCTGAACAAATGACCTCAGCTGTTTCTCATACCGCTTCCCCTCTGGAGTCTTCACTGTACTTGTTGCCCTCCTTTGGACACTCTCTAACAGCTCCATATCTTTCTTATATTGTGGCATCCAAACCAGCCTCCAGCACTGCAGGTGAGACCACCCCAGCTCAGAGCAGAGCAGGACAATCCCCTCCCTTGCCCATCTGTGATGCTGTGCCTGGTGCCCCCAGGACAGGTCTGGCCCTCCTGGCTCCAGGGCACTGCTGGCTCTGTCCAGCTTGCCACAGACCAGGACCCCCAGGTCCCTTTCCCTGGCACTGCTCTCCATCCTCTCATTCCCCAGCCTGTCCTTACATCCAGGGTTGTCCTGTCCCAGGTGCAGAATCCAGCACTTTGCCCTGTTGAACTTCATGTGGTTGGTGACTGCCCAGACCCTGATTTGTGGAGTCTCTGCAGAGCCCTCCTGCCCTCAGGGCAGTCAGCAGCTCCTCCCAGGTTTGTATCATCTGTGAATTTGCTCAGTGTCCCTTCCAG
>PYHW01010552.1:5584770-5600065 GCA_013186435.1 Turdus rufiventris
CAAAGCCAACCCGAGAGCTGTACCCCGAGGCATGAAGGGCTTTTCCGGTGGAAAGTGAAAATTTTTGCTGGAAAGAGTTAAACGGAAGTGAAGCAGATGCAGAAAAAGCAGATGTTTGATGTTTAGTCCGCTTTGTGCCGCAAGAGGAACATGTTAGCAATGGGCAGCTAAATTATGAGCATCCTGAACAGGGCTGGGAGCACGCATTTATTCTGCAAAGAATGTCCTTTGCTTGAGACGGTTTCAGCTGGATTGGCAGATAAGGGCAGGGTGGGGATTTGGGAAGTGATGAAGTTTGCAACAGACACCACGTGCAGTTTTAAATGCTCAGGAATAGAAAAACCAGGAAAAGTTATGACTGAAAGTATGGCTTGAAAAAAACCGAAGGACTTAGGAAGGGAAGAGGATCAGCAACGAGTGGAGTTAATTGTAAAGTCCAAAAAGAAACTAAGAGTGAACTGAAACGTATAAGCACCAGTAAGCCTAAGTAATAAATCACAGCATCTTCTATCAAGATATCAAATTGGGTACCTTAAGTAAACTTTCTGAAAAACAGTCACGACTAGAAGATAAATACAGATCGTTCATGTTCAGGAATCAACTACAAAGAAGTAAGAGGTGGTAGAATGAGTTGATGGCCACGAATTGGCATGTTTACCTCATGAAGTTGTCTTTGTAAAATGCCCTGATGTGTATTTGAAGCCATACCATAGGAAGAGTAAATATTTAAGAGGCTCTCTTAAAAATGCTTAAAATATTTGTATTATTGAATCTACTGTATCTGTGCATTTTTACATTGAATTAATTTTTTATGCATCAAATCAAAACCCTTAATGACCTGTTCAACAATAAAACCCAAAAAGTTCCATGTTTAATTAACATGTCAGCGATTCCTTGCCTGAAGACAAAACTGCATTTCAAATATCTTTTCAGTCGCTAGCAAGAGCTCTTACAAAGTTAATTTTCAACACTGAAGAGAGGAAAATCTTGTCTGATGAAATTAGTTTGTATTCCTGTGCTGCAATAAGAAAAGTCAATTAAAATAAAACACAAGTACTTGCCTAAATAAGGGAAAGTATTTCTTTTTGAAACTCCAGCGTTTGATACTTATCTGCTTCTTGCTGACTGGTTTTATCTGATTGTTTAAGATTTTGTTGTGAGTCAACATTGCACAACTATTTCATGCTTTGTAGATTTGGGAAGCAAAGACTACACAGTCTTTGGTACAAACTGCAAGGGAATAGATGAATGCATTTTTGAACATAACATATTCTTAAATAACAAACATCTGTGCCATCCTAATTGCACATCTGTTGGAGAGAATATTTGGATTGGAGGCCATGAAGTTTCGAATGTTTCTGATGCCATTAAATTGGTATGGTGAGGTCATATTTTTAATTTTCATAGTGCAGAACTGTGCTAAGATTTATGGTGGTTACACAGAGGTGCATATATGGTAGCAATTGGCAGATTGCTGTCTTTTTTAATATCAAGCAATGACTGTACTGCATTACCCCTGCAATGGCTCACCTCAATACCTTGTACAATGATTCGCTCTTCTTTTCCACAATATCGACCCACAGAAAGCCTCACTTCTCATTTCACTGCATGATTACTACACAAACTTTATAAAATAACAATTTCCAGTTCTCTAGTTACCAAGCCACACAGTTTGGAATTCTTTAAGTCTGGAGATGCTGTTCAAAGTAATCACAGTAATTGCAGAATGTCTGTGGGTATTCCTTAGTAAAAATGTTGATTGAAGGATAAAATCCAGTCAAAGTAAATTTTCTTTCTTACAAATATTATAAAAAAGAAAAGGAAAAGAAAATCAACAACAGAATTTATGATATATTTCTGATTTCTCTGTGGTAATTCTGAGAAACTTAATGCTGCTGAGAAAGTAAACATCTCTTTTGAACACTTAATGTTTTAAGTTTATTTATTCATTCCCATGTTGAAAAAATAAGCTTTGCAGTAGAATCAGTTTCATCTATGAGCAAATACATGGTATTTCCCTGATCTAAAACAGATTATAATTTTAATGTCAAGTAGATCTTATCTAATAAAAGCAGCTCTTTAACTTCTTATCACAGTGTTCAAAGATGCTTAGACGGCTCTCTGTGTAAATTACAGGTGAAAATACTGTGCAGTTTACTTACAGAGAAACTGTTACCAGACACAATGGCATCTGTGAGATTCTTTTTTAGTAAGCTTTGGATTGTGAAATGAAATTACCAAAAGTTACCAGAAACATTTATGAAGCATTTTCCTTTCAGCTCTTTTCAGTTTTTTCTCACTTTTTTCTCTTCAAGTGTTAATTCTTGTTTTCTGCCCCTGCTTCTGCCTATAACAAAACCAAAAGCCAGGCAGCAGGATTTGAGTTTTGCTGTTTATTTGGCAGTTGATTTTTTAGAAGGCTAGAACAAGACAGTATCATAGGAAAGTGTTCTTCATTTTTTTTCTGTGGCACAATAAATTATGAAAAGTTATCTAGCCAGGTAGCTTTTACATTTTAATAATTGCAATTCAACCTTGTCTGCATAGAATTCTGGAGGGTTTTGCACATTCCTCTTAGAGTGGTCTAAACTTTCTTTCCCTTGTCTGTTTGCTCCTTTCTTGTTATACACAGTTAAGTTGTATCAAAATGTTCATGCATTTCAAGCAACATTTCAGGGCAAATTACAAAGGAAACTAATCACTGGAAAAAAATAAACAGCGTACATGGGTTAAACACTCTGAACATGTAAAAGTACCTGTGTCACGAGAATTGATAATTAAAGACCATGCATGATCCAGGAGCAATTGTGTTCTTGAAGACTCAGATGCAAAATTGAAAATGGGTAAAATTTATGAATCATAAATGGATGGGCTGTGTAAACCTGTAAAGAGAGCTGCCTAATCCTGTGGACAGAATAAGAAAATCCAGCAGATCCGCCCCATTTGTTCAACTGAACCTAGAAAGTCAAAGTCAGATCTGATTTGAGAACAAAATTTAATGTAATTCCACTGATTCCCAGGCATCGTAGATATGTGTAATAGGCTGTAATTCACCAGATTTTAGTCCTCTGACTAAATAGAATGTTAGAAAAAAAATTGAAATCTGAGGTTTTATTTTTACAGCCATTTTGAACATAAAAAGCAGATCAAAAGTGTGAAAGTGGGATGTAAACATGGGGAATTTTTCAAAATCATGAGGCTGTAAAGCTTCTTGCATGCACCCAGCTCATGGTACTAAATTGTACTTGAGATCTGTGGAAGGATAGGCAATGGCTTGTATTGTCCAGACTATGTAATGTCATATCCAAATCCCATAACTTAATTGTCAAGATCCACTGCTTAGTACTGGCAAAAGTCTAAAACTCTTCTTGAGAAAATATCATAGCTGCTCGAGGGCAGGCTGAACTTCTGCTTTAATTATAGAGTCACTAGATGGAGCCAGAAATCAAAATTTCCTACTGCATAAAATCTCAGTTAAATTTCCAAACACAGAATTTCAGCTGCATGTATATATAAGTGCAAGATCACTGTACTGTTAAATTAATGGTGCAATTTTAGTGTGATGATTTTTTTTTTTGTGCAAACTGCATGTAGTTGTAATATAACCATAGTTTTACATTAAGTCTGACCAGGAAAACTGAGCAGGAAATAAGACTCTTTAACATATTTTACAATTTATTTGCAACAAATTTTCCCTGTAAACCTACCTAAAACTGGGTTACAAGACCTTAGCTCTTGAAACATATGGTTCTTCTTATGGTCTTGCATATTTGTACAATTTGCTTTTTTTGGAAAAAAAAAAATCAACCAGCTTGTAGAACAGTTGCAGAGACAATTCAAATGCCAACACATACCATCCTACTGCCCTGAGAAGTGGTCAGGCAGGAAGGCTCTACCAGGAGTGCTAATCCTGTAGCTGCCCTCCAGGAACAGAGGAAGCTGCTCCAGTGATTTCAGGCTAGCAGGTAATAGCAAATAACTAAGGAGGGGAGAATCAACACATACTCAAGTTTGGGATTTCCAAATTTTATTTTTGCTACACTGCAAACCAGGCCAGAATGTCTGTTCTGCAGCAAGGTGCAGTTCAGGAACCTTTTTTTTTTTCCTTCTGCTGAACCACAGATTTCCTAATTCTGTTTATTTCTTGAGTAATTATGATATGGAAGCAATGTCCTGCAACATAGTTGTAACTAAGCTGGTATGACTAAGCAATAGTATTGGAAAATCAGCTGAATAGCAGTTTTCTGTTTTGTCAAAGCTGCATTTTTTATGATTTATACAGTTGTTAAGAAAGCTGTTCGACAGCATCTCTGCAGATAAGACCAAGAGTCACAGAATGGTTTGGCAATCACCCAAGATGGAGCACACTCAAAGAAGAAACAGAAGTATACTTGGAGTGTTGCTCCTTGCTGATGTGCATGGCAGATGCACATCACTGTTTCACACTTTACCATTTGATTGCCAGCTATGATGTCAGATAAGAGTTGTAGCTGCTTAAGCAATTGCTCTTCACTTCCTGTTTGACACTTTCAAACACCACTACACCCAGGGGACAACCTCTGAAAAACTGCTTGTCAGTATCATCCCCACCTAGGAGATATTTTGATTTAAAACTTGTGAAGAAACACTGGAGAATTATGAAAATCACATTTTTCTTTGCTGCATTGTTCTTCATGGATTTCTTCACTTTCTTTCATGGTTATGTGCAATATCCCTTGCCTGACATAGAAGATGCAAAGTTCATTGACGATTGTGTGAGAGCTCACAACACATTTCGATCCAAAGTGAATCCACCAGCCAGCAATATGCTTCGCATGGTAAGGTGGTGTTTGTGATCTTTTGAAATTATTATAGATTGGGCTGCTGATTTAGCCCATCTTGTTCTTCATTTTTACTGTGCTATTCTTTCCATTTCAGTTAATGATTTCTGTAACATATGTTGGTTCTTTGTATGAAATAGAAAATACATTAATTTTCACAGTATTGTTCAATTTTAATAACTTGAAGGGATTTTCTTTTTTAGCACAAGATTTTGCTACTCTCAAGTTCAGCCAGAGCAAAGAGCTGTATTGCAAAAATTAGTGCTCAATTCTCAGTATGTCATCTACCTCTTTCTAAGAGAGATAGTAATCTGTTTTATGTCAGGTCAGGTTGCATACATAGAAGCTGTTTGGCTTTTAAAGAGTTTCTGAGTACACAGTCGACAACAGGTTTTGTTGAAAAACTATCATTTCCTGTTGTTTATTTTTATCTAGAACCTGTGTTGAATAAAGGGATTTTCCAGGACATTAATTTAGACATTATCTTCATCTGTTGTAGCAGGGTTTGAAGAGGAGGGATAGTGATATCTAGGCTGAAAAGTAGAGCTTGCTACAAATACAGTGGATATCAGAACAGGTTATGGGTCAGCACTTCTCTGAGCCCTCCAGCAGTGCTGCATAGCTGGAAAGGAAGTTAAATGCATAACCACATGCAGAGTATGAATCATTTCTACAAGTGGAAGTTCACTGTAAAGGGGTGACATTCAGAGTACCTGTGACTTTAATTTCTTGCCGTGTTAAAAATGACGTTTGATTTAAAAAGCTAGTGCACAAGAGCTAACACTTGCTCAGACCGAAGACTCAGGAATTCTGGAATAACAGCAGGATGAATACATTTAAATCTCTTGAATCAAAGGTGTACTTACAAGGTGTACAAATCATAGTACAAGCTCTTTATGGCTTTTCTTTTTTTTTTTCAGCCTTGAGGCCATAAAAGTTTTAACCATTTCTAGCATCTCATGGCACAGCCTAACCACAGGTTGTGTGAATCTATTTCCTTGTGTTTTATTTGGACCTGTTAGTACCTAGCTTAATACTGTTTGGTCTTTTTATTGGAAGATGCAGTTAATGCTGGTTATTTACCTATTTCACACAAGCTGTCCAAATGTCTCTGATTGACTCTGCAGAGCACTCTCTGTTGCTATATGAAAGCCCTCCAAACTTGCAGATCATCATCCTACTCCAGGTTCTCTCTGGCCTTTCTAGTCTAGTGTACTTTACTTGAGGTGGGGTGCTGTGCTACACACAACATATAATAGGACTTCTGCAGAAGTGTGATTATATATATGGTTTTATTCTCCATTTCTTTGCAAAGAGTTTCTAATACTTTGCATTTTGATCTACTACTTGCAAGTGGTAATAGCCATCTCCAAACCTGTTACGAGGAACACAAACTCAATTTTTTCTCACATACCTTAACTTGAATTTCCCTGTACTGAACTTTACCTGTCAACATAAAATCTGCAAGTCTGTCAGACTGATTTGTTAAAACTTGTGCATCTTAGTATGGGAGTGTTTCCTTCTCTGCCCAGCATGTGAGTCCTTTATTTGCTTTGTCCATGTGCTGAGGAGGGAGAAGAGAAAAGAGGCAGAAGGAGCTGAGGAAGGGAGCAGCTGTGACTCTCCTTTCTATCCTGGCTAGCAGGACAGAATTCCTATCTAGACTGGTAAAAATTGCCAAGTGCAAATTCCTGGACAGACAACATTTTCTAGGCACAAAGCCCCTCTATAGCCGGAAGTTTCCCACAGTTATCCCCTCCAGATGTAGCAGCCTAAAGGTACTGCACTCCAGCTCTAAATGTATTAACAGGAAAGTGGATAGGTCCTGCATGTCCTGCAATAGCTAAGGGAGAAAGAAGACAAAAATTTGTTATGGGAGTAGAAATGTCAAGTGAGAAAAAGAAACTGAAGGCAGGGATGGGAAGCAGAAAAGGGGAAAGGAACTCTTAAAAAGTTTCTATTTAAAAATGTCTGAGTTCAGTTAAGTCACTGCAGTGAAGGTTATAGCATTTTTTCTTCATTTTCTATAGTCCTGGGACACTGCTTTAGCTAAGACTGCCAAAGCATGGGCAAAGAAGTGCAAGTTTGACCACAATCCCTACCGTAAAATTCCAGGAAAATCGCACCCCACCTTCCCATATGTTGGAGAAAACATCTGGACGGGCACAGCCCACGTCTTCTCTGTGGATGCAGCTCTCAGGTCCTGGTTTGATGAAGTCAGTAGATATGATTTCAGCACCAATACATGTACTGCTGTGTGTGGTCACTACACTCAGGTGAGTCTTACATGCCCAGTGCTTTATAGCCTAACATATGGATAGTCTAATATATGTAGTCTAATTTCACTAAAGATCAGAGTATAGGCTTGGAAGAGATTGCTTTGGAACAGGAATTACGGCAAGGCTTTGCACCCCCCAGTTTATTGTTGCATGAGATTGGAAATAAATATTATGAGCCCCAGGAATGTCAAGTTCTACTTCCAGTAATGGTGGAAAGGAATTATACCCTGGAAATCTCTCACTTACAGGGGAAACAGATAATAAGTGCAAAAATGGTTATCAATCTGTCATTTGTCCCAGCTGCCCTTCAGGGTTAAGTTGCTCCCGAGTCAGCTGATTTAAATTTTCCTGAAATACTTCCCTTCTTTTTCCCTTAATCCTGTTGCTTTGGCAGTGTTTGAACAGTGCATTATGTATTTCCCTTTATCCTGCAGGTTGTCTGGGCAGAGAGCTACAAAGTTGGCTGCGCAGTTCACTTCTGCAATACAGTTGAAAAATTTCCACGACTGTTCAAAGCAGCACATTTTGTTTGTAACTATGGGCCACCGTAAGTTAATTGTAACACTTGGGTTTGTTTGTTTGTCTTTTTTAATATCCCAACTGATCTGGTATCAGATGCCAACAGTGATGGTTGCAGTTGTAACAAATTTCGGAATAAGCTACATTCTCATGTCACTTGTCCAAGGGAAACTCCTCCTGGACATTGCAAACAGAACCTACTGGACATAGCTGGGACTGAAAATCCCATTCTAAAAAAAGCAGGAGAGCAGATCATAGCTGAGACCACTCCTCGTAATGCAGATGGTAGAAGAAAATCTGTTTTGACTTCAGTCTCTGCAGGAAAAGTGGGAAAGGTGTAATCTTCCTACTTCAGAAACATTACCTCTTTCTCTGTAATTTAAGAAATAAAAGGAAGACAGTTCTCTAGTTTATCTGGTACCTTGAAGTATTTCTACTTACTTTTTACAGTTTTGTCCAGGTGGGTAATGAGGGACTAGAGGCAAATTCTTGTATGCTTACAATAATACAGTATTGCCTGAGAATTCTCATTAATTTCCGGTGGCAGGAGTCAACTGCTCCCCATGCCAGTGAGAACTTTAATCTGATCTAAAAGGAATTTCAAACTATTACAATGACCACTTTTTTGATTAGGGTTTTCCCTCCCTGTGATAGCTTTTTAATGACAGCTAACAAAATGCTGTTCCTGTTTTGCAGGGGGAATTACCCAAGAAAACCATATAAAGAAGGACAACCATGCAGTAGATGCAATAATGAGAAATGTGTAGACAAGCTTTGTGGTAAGACCAAAATGATCAAGTAAGAAAATTGCATAGAAATAAAAGTGGCATAATTAGCAGTGGAAAGACAATGAGTCAATTTACACTAAGTGCATAGTGGTTCTGTAGCACACCCCGCAACAACAGTACCAAACTCTGGGGGGAAGAGTGTAAGAAGGAAATTATTGAAATACTTTGCTGTTGAATGCTCTCAGAAGTAGAAGCCAGAGTTTCTGATGCAGGGAAGTAACCTTTAGACTATTTTCTCCCTTTTATCTCGTCAGGAAATCAAATCCAAAATTTTAGCCCCAGCAAATATTCACTGTCTAATTCTTCTCTCCCAGCAGAAATAGGAAATGTATCTTCTGCTTTTTTGCTTGTTTAGCATGTCCCAACACATTTTCCAGACAACTGTATTTCTGAACTAATAATAAGACTGTACCAAAAAGCACCGTAATTTCTAACTTACACAATTTTCTGAAAAATAGCAGTGAGACCTTGGTTTGTAAATCTTTTCCCTACTATGCTCAGTATTACCAGAGTGCTGGTAGAAAATAATTAAATTAACAGTTTTAACAGAGTTCAGAAGGCTCAGGGGATGAGGAAATTTTAATCAAATCTTGAGGAGCAATTAATAGAGGACTGGTAACCCCTTTGGAACAGGCCTGTGGCAGCTGTGGGATGTCTCTCCTCTTACGAGCCAGAATGACTCTGTGCTGGGTCTGGCTCTTCACTGTCAGAGTGTGGGCACAGCAGGGAAACCCACATACATCATCACTCCGAGTCTTCTCCAAACAGCAGTGGACCTAGTCCCAAAATGGGCAATGTTTTAAACAAACAGAGAATAAAGGAGATGCACCGATGTCTTAAATCAAATACGAGTTCTATACAGAGGTTTCATGGGCATGGTCTTTACCAGCCAGACTCTACACAGCTTCAGCTGTGGAAATTACTGAGCATTTGGTACTCTTATTTCCTTCTGTAATATCCTGGCTGACTCATCTGAAAGTCTCAGACTGATGCATCACATGAAAACTAGAAATTTCTCCAAGACTAGGGGAAGGGGCAGGAAGAACAAAGTATTTAAAAGTTAAGTGCTAGAACCTCCCACCCATATTTACCATTTTCTCCTATAGGGCAAATGAGGAATTTCAATAGGATGCACATAGGCAATCCTGCAAATGCATCTATACTTTCAGTAAAGGTGTACTTCTGTGATAAATTAGTAGGTATACTTGTCTGTCTGTAACTATTTAAATTTGGTATGTGTAACAATTTTAAATAAATTATATGTTTTGTTGTTATTTTTTATTCCCTCATCTCCATGACACAAATTTGTCCTGATACAGCTGTTTTTTCTGCTTCTCCTTCAATTCGATAAAAATTATGAACTCCACACCAGTTGGGAGCCTGCTCTTGCTGGCCTGCTTCCCCCTTGCAGGATGTTTTAAGCATTAACTGGCATCATCAGTGCAATCAGCCAGGCACAAGCAAAAGCTTACCTCTTTACATTAAGAACCACCATTGAATGGTACTCACATTTTCTCTTCTGATCTCTTTGCAGAAAATACAGAACGTGACAAGCTGATAAGTACGTATCAAACTGTTTTTAATGGCTTTCCTATAAGTATGGGTAAGACTAGGTCTTAACACCTGTTTCTTCACTGACTTTTAGGTTATGCCAACTGGTATCCGGACTGGGATACACAGCCCCATCCCCCCAGGCCTGCCGACCCACCTGCTGAGCATTCACGACCCTCTTGTGACCAATACTGTCTTAGTGTTTTAATTTTAAGGCCACTGTTTCTCGTACTGAGTGCTGGTGCTGTACTTCTAGTACAACAGAAATTTCCACACTATTTTTTTTATGAGTAATGGTCGTTTAAGACACTCATTGTGATCCTACTGCTGTATTACTCTCATACAATTGGCACACACATTTAAAAAAAGATTTGGTCATCTGTCATTATCCCTGCAATGTTTATCCAGCATAGGAAAGGCTGCTTCTTCATTCAAGGCAAAGTATAAGTGGCTGTGCATAGAGGTAGTATAATTTATTGGCAGTAGCTGCAACATGCTCCTATGTCTGTACGAGCCTCTTAGCTCTAGGGTTAGGTTGCTAGAGGGACCACAGAGACTAGGTATTACTCCATGTGCTAACAATCCTCCTGGAAGCCTGGGGCATCACAAAGACATGTCTGAAGTGGCACGCTGTATGCAAAAGAAGCAATAATTCATCTTCATTAACCTTCAGTTATCCTGGACACAATTTTCCCCAGATAATGAAGATTTAACTGTAAATATTTCTTTTTATGAACAGGAGTAAAGCTTGCCCTTTGCTATATTTAGCCTATGTGTGTCAGTGTCTGTTAATTCATTGTAAGTTGTACTATTCAGTTCTTCTCCTCTCAGAGTTAATCCTTGTTGTCCATAAGTAGAAGAATACCAGGGAAAGTTGACAGAGTAAGGATTAAGATGGGATGTCAATGGGCAAAGTTTAATTTTAGGATGTGAGGTGGGTGAAAATATCTAAAATGCAGAGTAGGTGGTAGCCATAGTGAGCTTTCAGGTAGCAGGAAACAGAGATGGAAGATGAAATGGGCACAGGACAGATTCTGGCTTAGAAATGGAATATCTCAGCCTCATTTAAAAAGTCCAAACCTCTGATGCATTCAGGTTGTTTTAAGAGACATTTAGCCATCAACCTCACCCCCATTGCTCCAATATATGTTTGTTAGTGAGGAGAATAAACTGATCTTTCAAGCCAGGAGATACTGACTGATATTAGCAATGCATAACCATGCTATCAATATTTAAAGTTGTTTTTAACTCCTTTGTCTTTGTTCTAATGTTTTAACAATGCAGTGACTCAAATTCTGAGCCACACTGCAGCATGTCATCCCACAGAATAAAAAATGGGCGCCAGCCGTGTTTTTTTTTTAACAGATCCCTTGGGGTGGAATAGAGTGAAATGACACTGAATGACCAGTAAATAAATAAACAAATAAATAAAGCAGCTTTATTTTATAACAATTTCGTTGTAGTGGAAAGGAAGAAGATTTATAAGAAAAAGAAATAGAGGAGGCAACAGCATTGACAGAATCTAATTTCATCGAAAGAAGAAAATTTATTCAAAACTTTTCTGCTATACATAGTGATTGCTATGAATAGGATTACAGGGGCCAAACAAATAGTAACAAAGAAGCCTAGGGACAGGAGAGATGCTTGTCCACCACAATTAAAGAAAGAAGAAAAAAAGAAAGAGACAAGGCTGCTACAGCTCTGATGTGAACTTGTATCTTAATTTCCTTATTCTCATAGCAGTGTTCTTGAAATATGACTCGTTTCCTGTGACTAACTTTGTATTCAATTACCATGGCTAAGGTAAATCCAGACCACAAATCTTCCAAGCAAAATGCTGCTGGTAGAGCTAAAATCGTTCCGTGCAGCTAAAACAATCTGCTTTTAAAGCTAGAAGACCACATGTTGAGAAGCATGACTGTAATGAAAGGGCTAATGACAATTGCAGTGCATGCCTTAAGCAAATGCTCAGTGACGGAACTAGCTGATAAAAACTTCCCTGGTGCCTGTGCACAAACCGCAGAAATGAACTGACTTCAGCGCTGACCCTGCGGGGGCAGGACCGACAGCGATACTTCTCCCTGCCGCGTTCCACTGCGCTGTGCTGTACAGAGAGTGAACAAGAGCAGGAGCACGGGCAGCGGGGTCTCAAACAGCACCCTGGGCGCTGGGGCTGCCCGCCCGTCCGACCGGAGCAGCCGCGGCCCGCACCCCGCAGCCCCGGGGCGTGCGCTGCGCCGGCACCGCGCCCACCCTCACGGCCCCTGGCGAGGGCAGGCCACGCTCAGTGCCCTCAGCCGAACGGGGTGCGCCGAGTGAGGAGGGCAGGCCACGCTCAGTGCCCTCAGCCGGACGGGGTGCGCCGGGTGAGGAGGGCAGGCCCCGCCCAGCGCCCTCAGCCGCACAGCGCGCCGCTGAGGGGAGCCGGCCGCGGGGCCCGGCGCGTTTCAGCACCGCCAGCTCGGGACCGTCGGGTGCCCCGGGATGCCCCTAGAGCCGCTGGGCTGACTTCCTGCGTGCATCGTCTCTCTTCTTCTCCCTTTCTCAATGACAAGCAGACTTTCTACTTATGTGCTGGCTTTACTACTCTTTTGTTATTCCTCTGATTCTTATGATCCACCGAAATTGCCTGATCCTCGGGATCCAAAGTTTATTCAGGATTGTGTCCAAGGCCATAACGAATTTCGGGCGAAAGTGGATCCTGGAGCCAGCAACATGCTCTACATGGTAAGGGAATCTTCATGACTTATATACAAATTTGTAGCATTGCGATGCTGTTTATGATTCTCAAGGCTTGCTTTTGTTATTAAATGCAAAAAAAGACCATAAAACAATCCCAAAAAATCTGGGGTCATAAGACCGACTGTTTTTTACAGCAGAGAAGAAGCTCTAACTATGAGGAAGCTGGCTTTATGCAGTTGGCCATGTGCAGAGTTTTCTCTGAGTGAAATTCCTCTTTGGACGCCCAGGCTCGCAGCCCTCAGCAGTGCTGTGTTGTGTGAGGAGCCTCCTGGTTGCGAGGCGCCACACGCAGCTCGCAGCCGGAGTGTGGGCTTCTGTGCACATCTAAGCACAGCTTTCGTGCTCCAGTCGGCCAGGGCACATCCTCTTGCCAAACAGCGCTGGAGGGCTTTCCCTGAGCGTTCCCTGAGCATTCTCTGCGAGGCTCTCACGGGCTGAGCCAGCAGGGCGGCAGTTCCGAGGGGCTGGGCCTGCAGGGAAAGCCGAAGAGCACCAAGCGCCGCAGGATCGAGTGCTGGAGACAATCGTGTCCTCCACTGCTCTGCTCCCCAGGCACCTCAGGAGCAACATTTGCAGCTACCGTGCAAAACACAGCCTGTCTTTCAGCGGACCACAACCACTGTCCTAATTCTGAGCTTTCTTTTTGCCCTGCTTTCTCACTATCTCGCATAGTCACCACCAGAAGAGGACATGGCCACAGCTGTAATTAGCAACACTCCCACTGAAGTTAGGGAAAAAAAAGTTCATTTTCCATTTCTGGTTGTCAGGCACAAAAAGATAAGTGTCCCATTTGGGTGGGGTAACTGCACAGTAATCAAACTTGAATTGTCAACATGACAGGAATCTTTTACATCAGCTCTCCTCAGCTGTGCACCCTGACGCTCAGAACATGTTGCTTTGGACTCTTAATTTTCTACATTGCTTTACTGGCCCTAAACAAATGAAATATTGTTAGGGTGTGTTAAAAGTGCAGTGCTCATATTTTTAAATTATCTTAATTTCTTCTTTTGAAAAATTAAAGAACTGAAATCTGAAAAAAACCTGGCAGTATAAGAGACAAATAAATTGCATCTAAACCAGAAACTGAATCATGGTAAGTTTCTTTCAAAACACTGCAAAGCCCCTAGTCTTAAATATGACCTCTCACAGGAACTATTTAATGTGGAGATAGCAGTGCAATACCTGATAAAATCTATTACAGAAGTAAAAGCAGTGGAATTGAAAATGGTATTTGGAGTGGCCTTTGGCACTTCTAAGAGGCAGAAAAGAAGATGGTGCTTTTATTTCACAGGGAACTTCCTTTTTGCTGGAGGTAACTGTCCACTAGATATGTAAAAATTAAGACTGAATTCAGGGCATCCCCACATTTTGGAAGAATATTTTTTAAAAGAAAATGCAAAGTGGAAACTCCTTTAATTGCAAGTAACAAAGCTCAACCATTGATATTTGTAATACATGTATTATAAATTGAGAACGTTGATCTAAAATTTTTTTACCTGACAAGTGTGAACCCTTTCTCATCCACCCAAAGCACTGCTTAGTTCTGTTCTAAGGCTCCTCGAAAACAGCAGTCTCACCAGTTTCATCAGGGCTTCACAACAATCTTTGAATTAGTGCTGCTTTCCATCACTTTTCACATGTTATACATTAAACTTTTCCTCCTTAAGTCAGCAAGCAACTTGTTATAAAATGAAAACTGAGAAGCAGTTCGTAAGGGGAAAAAATGTAAGCATTGTTTCCTTAAACAGCAGTGATATCTATATCCAAATCTCCCAGTCCTGTGCATTTTCTTTCCATGCCATTTAGTCCAATCTTTCTGCTTAAGTGCAGTATTATAAGCAAATAAGGAGTGTAACTGCAGTTAAACTAAAGATCATTGTGTTTCTGTACACTGCTTTTCATCTGTCAGCCAGTTCAAGCATTCATACAAAATGGAAAGTATATTTAAACTTAACTATGCAACCTTAAACTTAGTAATATGCATACCTTTATTGAAATTTAAACTTATGACTACTATAGGATGAAGAAGGGGAGATACATAGACTCTTAAAAAGCAGAATTTGAGAAAAAAAGAGACCATCAAGTGCTAAGGTGCATTCCCCACATTTGCACATCTTTCATCATGATCATCTCAGAGTCTTGAAAAAATGTAAAATGAAACTTCTAACTTAACTGTCAGAGTTACCTTCCAGGACTGGAAGATAAGTTCTGTACAATGCCAGATTTTATCCACGGGTCCTTCAAAGTATCTAAGGAAATACCAACTGCTCACTTGAAATAAGACTCCCTGCCCCAAATGTAATACTTGATATACTGAGTGCCTGTCTTAATTATTTATGTCCTAGTTTTGTGGGTGTTTGCACTGACAGGTTTTGGAAATGGAGAGGGCATAAAGGGGTGGCTTCTGTGAGGAGCTGCCAGAAGCTTCCCACATGTCCCACAGGGCCATTTCCCCGCTGCTGGCCAAGGCCAAGTCCATCAGCCACAGTGCTAGTGCCTCTAGGATAATACATTCAAGAAGGGGAAAGGTTGTGCACAAGTAATTACAGCCAGAGAAGAGTGAGAACATGTGAGAGGAGCAGCTCTGCAGACACCA